>JAWWEQ010049347.1:0-13692 GCA_035583055.1 Torymus tubicola
ATACATTTTTTTAAAGGCATTAATTAATCGTAGATTCAAGTAATAGACGATAATAATAATTTATAATAATACATAATAGTAATTAATAATACACAAAAATATCAATCTAATTATCAGTTAATAATCAGCCGAGTTTAATATATAGAGTTTAAACGCGCGCGCCCGCCCACTTCGTACACGAACACACAAATGCCATCTGACGGTGGCATTACGTAAAGTAATCATATACTCAGACGGTAAGGCAGATTTGTGGTCTGAAATAGAGTATGGCACCCACTTAAGGAAAGTATAAGTATAAGCTAAAGAATTTATCAAGTAATAAAAATATCATTTTTTATGTTTTATTTTTGTTAGGAATTACATTCAAGGAGGAACTGTACTGTTATGTTATGTAACTCTAAGGTAGTTACTGGGGAAGAGGGGAGAGGGGAATTAGGGAGGGATACAATTTGGAGAAGGGCGAGTGAAATAAATCATTACAAAGCTGATTTTAAAATTAACACTTTAAACATTTTATTCGAATTTAATGTTTCCGTTGAGCGCCAGCTGCTATAGTGCAGCACCAAATACGAATATAAAATCTCAATGCCGCGAATCTCGGCACTGAGATCGCCGCACTTACATAAGTCTCTACGATATCCTCGAAATCTATAAGGAACTGTCGGTGTAGTTCCGTACGCACGCACACTACTTCCACTGGATTACGATCCTCGACTTCAACTTCCAACTTTCAAAACTAGTACAGTGATTTGGATTTAAATCTTCGATTTCAATTTCAACTTTCAAGAACTGGTACGATAACTGATTTGCTCTATTCACTAAGCAATCCTTAGCTAGAGTATGTGAGCGCTTTTCGTGCGCAGTACTATTAACTCCCACTCCCTTGTCCTTTGTCGGCACTGTCTCTTTCGCTGTACGTGCGCAGTACTATTGACGCCGTATCGACCGGCGCTCTGTTGCGCATGCGATTTGTATGTCTATTATGCGTCAGGTACAGTGTGTAACAAGGAGCTGGTGATACTGGGCGAGTGTTGATAAAGAAACTCTAGAGTACATGTATGTTTTCTTGATTATGTACAGGCTGCCTTGAACCTTCTCTTCGATCTAAGCTTCTACACTTTAGGTTTTCTGCTTGATACAGCTAGGTCAAGTTTACAAATTTATTTGTAAAATTTTGTTTGTTGCAACATGTTATTTTTTCTATTGTAATATCAATGTTGATGTTTCAGTTAACAGAAATATTAATATTCATGAGGAATTGTGTAATGAAATAAGATTGAGAATTTTCGATTAAGCCAAATATTTATTGAAGTCTAAGATCTAAACGTGGTACAGCAAGAGATATTATATTTTTAAATCGATCAGATTCTAAAGCAGAGTGCGCTGTGGATGCATGTAGACCCACTGTATTGGTCATTGGCATTCTTGATAACTCTCTGAAGTTAGCTCCAAACTGCAATTCGATAATAAATCGCTATTATTATTATTAATAATTACAGGTAAGCAATTGACACAGTTTAAAGTTTATTTAAAATAAAATATAATTTTTGATTTTCAAAATAAATTACGATTTTTTATTTTTTAAAATAAAAAACAATTTTTATTTTTTAAAATAAAATTTAATTTTTTGTGATTTTACATATTTTGTTTTGAATGTATGAATTTGAACTGTGTCAATTGCTTAGTCAATAATTAGTAAAGTATTATTAGTTTTAGTTTTATATTATACGAAAATTGTTAATGTATTTATATTACATTTATAATTTTGTAGAAAATTAATATTATAATTTTTATAATTAACATTATAACTGAAATCGTAAGAACAAAAATAAATATTATATTTGTTATAAATTTTTATTTGTCTTTGATGTTTTTAATTAATTTACCCAACTAGCTCGTTTTATTCTTTCTTTGTATTGTGTGTATTTGTTAAAAAATTGTTTGAGCAACAGCATGAACATTCGAATTATGAAGTACACTTATATTCGATTAAAGACATGCAGTTATATGATATTAATTCAAATCGCACCTGTGCTAGAGCCCACTCCACTATCAACCCATTTAACTTTTACCATTCCAAATCTGCACTCAAAATCCTAACTTACTAGCCTCGAATCCCACTTTATTATCCACCTTTTGTATAGCAATTTATTTTTAATCTTAAACGTATTTATGTTGTACACTTGAATGACGTTTTGATTGTTCATTTATTTAGTCATTTATTTGTTTCATGATATTATGTAATATGTAATTGGTTAAATGTAAAATGTGTATCTTCAATAGTATTACAATATTATTGTCATATTATCTGTTAAGAACGATGAGAAACGAACGGGTGCACAAAGCGAGCCTGATGATGCCTAGTATTGCATTAAAGTATTGGATGTAAACTTATACAAAACGAGAAATTTTTCATAATAGAATTCTTGTATAATACTTATTTTTATTAAGTTAGTTTGTAATTATTTTTTAAGTTTAGTTTGTAGAGAACCAGTCCTACGCACAGGTAACTTAGATTACCCCTGTGGGATTACAGTGTATTTTTTTATATTGTAATTACTTTACTTTAATGGTTAAATTAAATAAGATAAATAAGAAATAAAAAAATAAATAACAGCGCGATTAAACCGACCTGGCGGAGGCGCGCTGTCAATACGGCCTCATGCTATTATTTAGGTAAAACCTAATAAAAATTTAATTATGAATTCAAATCAGCGCGCCCAACAGGTGGCAGTGGCACCACGGCAAGGAGGGCCAATTAGGAGGCATTACCATACGGCCTAAGCAGCCAATTGGAGGGTTAAATCGGCCGAAAGGTTTTTTTGCAAAACTTGCTCGAATGTTTTTCTTAAAGAAACATAATGCAAAAGAATAGACGCAGCATCTCTTTCGCGCTGGTTATGCGACGCGCTGTACAGCGCGTGGACTAGACGCACCTCGCTCTCTAACAACCGCTTAAAATTTTGATTTAGTTAATAATAGTAACAATAAACTAGTATTTACATAAATAATTCCTTTTCTTAAAGTAGTTAATTTTATTTTGTTTTTTTTTACGGGTTTTTTAGGGCAGATTTGATATTCTGAACTCATAGACGTTTTTGTAGTATTAATGTTGTTTTATTCATTGGAATAACGGCATGGTACTGTAAAGTTCCCGGTATAGATTTAATTTTACCTAGCCTTGATTTCAGTTTCAAAACGGCTTTTTGATAGGTCTCTTTAGTGCTCTAAGGAACTTCAGTTTCTTTGGAATTACGTAAAGCCCAGTTGTAAAGGTCTTCTTTTCGCCTCTCTTTTCAAATTTGCGCCTATACTATGCGCAAATGAAAATACCATTCAGCAGGAACTCCAAAATTTTTTTGATAAAAAAGAAGATTTTTAGTAGACTTGTTTTTAAAATGCTAACCTGCTCCATTAGTTAAATAATACATTTTCTTGACTATGAAATTACTTTTGAAATGCGATATTATAATTTTTTGATATTCATAAACAACAACAGTATCGTAATTTAGATTATCAGAAATTATAGCAATGCTTATATGTTTAAGGTCTTGATTTTCTTTATAATACCCCACTGTTGTAAAAACTGATATTGTTCCAGTGGAATGATTGTGTTGAATTTTGCACAATAAACGCATAGTTTTCTGCAAAATCACAACAAACAAGGAATTTTTCTTCTTGAAGATTTTTTTTCAAATAACTTACGAAAAGACATTGTTCCCTCGCAAAAAAGTCATTAGTTTTAAATTTTATTAATTTTTCTCCCAGTATGTCCATGAATTCATAAACATTTACAGTTGTAGATGCTATTGTGCAACGATCTATCTGAAGCAATGAATCATACTGTATTTGAAAAATATCATTCTTTTCAAAATATTCAAGCAAGTGTTTTCGTAATACAGGCATAGTGGGGCAATCTAAACAGTCACTTAAGTAACATTGCTTGGATGCAATCATGGTAGTTTTTAAGAGATAGACAAGTATCTTCAGTTAAACTCTGTAAATTAATAGCATTCAACATCAACTTGATATTTTCGTGTATACATATGCATACATTATGCGTACCTCTGCCTCCCGCTAGAACACAATGCGGCGGCCTCAACTGAGTAAATTTAGTGAAGCCAATATTAACCGATTCATGCTCTTTTTTAAATAAACAATAAATTTCATGTAAATTACCAAGCAGTAACCTTTTCTGGACATGTTTCCTTTTACTATTATCCTCCATAACAGTTATACAATCTTTTAATTCGGGCATTACACGACGCTAGTTATATAAATAATATACTTATCTAATACGCGTATTGCATCGGTCACATGTAGAAGTAGATGTAACATGTAGAAGATGTCGTCTGTTGGCTGATATCATCACTGACTGCATATATAAAATAAATAAAAATACCTGCAATTCTTGATTTTTGATATATTAAACGTCACGTTAGAGAGCTTATTAGGTTAGGTATTATATGTCTGTCTGCTATATTATAGTTTTGTGTTTATATGTTATTCTCTCTCCCTTTCTCTGTCTCTCTCTCTCTCTCACTTTCACTCTATCTCGCAATGATCGCTGTTCGACACTGTCGGCAGTGTCGAAAAGGAATGCGAACATAAAATAATTCAGTTGTCTATATCTTTTGAACGAGATAATATTTTTAAATAAAATCTTTTTATTTGAATAGAGCAATGAAACATATGCCTTTCGATTAAGAGGTATATGCTATATAGTTCAAACTAACGCAATAGGTATATAAGCGCATTAAATTTCTCGTACATCCATTTCAATGTATATCATCGCGCGGTCACACCTAAGGCTCTTTCTATACTTGCCTTCGGAACGCTCCCGCGCTCCTTGATTTAAAAAATATTAAAAAACATTATTTCTAGTTAATGTAACAAAATAAAACTTTTTTTACCAGGAAATAAAATTATACAAGAACAGTACACTAATTGAGACATACGTGATAAAATTAGGATAAAATTTATTATTATGTTATGTATTTATTTATATGCCTTATAAAATGTTCAATATTGTATGGTTCAATAATTATGTTAAATTCATATAATAATTATTATGTTTATTGAATATGACACTATCAGTTATGAACTATGCAAAAGTAAATGCAAAAAATATGTTACATAATCCATACATCATTTGTATTGACTCATGCAGATTGCTATATAGTATAAATATTTCTAATAATAATACTCAGTGTGCAGTTAAATTATGTTGGATCGAAAAATTTCAGTTAAATCCAATCCAATATCGTAATGAGTATAATAAGATTAAAAAATTTAAATAACAATGTTTCATGTTTTTTAAAGTGCTTAAAAAATTAAATTTGATTAATAAACTGCTTATCTTAAATCTGCCAAAGGAGGGGTCCGGCAAGTATGTTTATCATTACTTCTATAAAATAAAAAAATTCTTAAAATGTGTACAGAAACTCTACGTATATCATCAGTAGAAAAGGATGATTATAAAGAAAATATTTTTAAAGATTGTATTTAATATAAGTAAAATGAGACGTTGTATAGTAAATGCCAATTGGTCAATGAACAATCAATAGCTTATTATCTAATAATGCAAAAGATATTGTGAGACAAACAATAACGTAATCTTATAAATAAATAATAAAAAATAATGAATATATGACTTTTTCGATATTGATTTCAAAACTTCGTTTGTTTAATTTGTATGTTTATTAAATACTGTTATTTCAATAGAACTTGAATGTAAATTCTTCCCATGTAAAAAAATATGTATAAACTATACATGGATTATACATAATGCTCTATGTATAAATTGTGTAAGGTATTGAGCATGTCTAATCTATGCATAGTCTATGCATAGTCTGTGTATAATCGTGCCGTGCCTAGCAGCGAGAGAGGAGAGAGAGAGCGAGAGAGAGAGAGAGAACAATGCTGTTTTGCCTATCTTCCGTCGCTGCTTCTCGACAACAACCGCCAGCAACAACAGCAGCCGTGCCGTCGCCTAATAAGGCAATAGATGTTCGGGGGACGCCCCGCCACCAGAAGCTGCGAGAGATGCCGACGACGACGACGACGATCGCAGGCAGCAACACTCCGTCGGCAAGAGGCACCACCAAGCAGTGGTCCTCCGGCAACGGCAAGTTGCTTACCTGGCCAACGTGGCCGCTGTGCGCGCGCTGTAGATGTATAAAGGAGGCTGAGCGATCTGCTGCGCTACCGAGAAATCGGCACGCTCCCACCTACCGCCCATCGACGCCGAGACGATCAGAGCAACATACTGCCTCCGGGTCCTGCATCAAATAAATTAGTTGTGACAGTGGTCACAACAGCTACCGAGATTCCTTGAGGCAAAATTCGTAATCGCAGAGTCTATACGTCGCTGCCGAACGAGTCGTCATCGCCGACGGAGTAGGCAGTCCTCTAGTTAAGATAAGCGTATGTTTATTCGACATAACCCTATAACCTGTAAAAAAAAAATAATAACAAAGCATCAATTCTTTGTATTTGTATATAAAATTACAATATTTTATTATAACTTATCTGAAATAAGTAGTTTCCATCTGCAACAGTCGTCGAAAATATTTTAAGCGCCTCTGAACGTCGAAAGTAAAAGAAATAATTAATAACATCATCTGCGACTGCTTCACAACTAATTTATTTGATGCAGGACCCGGAGGCAGTATGTTGCTCTGATCGTCTCGGCGTCAATGGCTGGTAGGTAGGAGCCAGCCGATTGCTCGGCAGTGCAGCAGATCGCTCAGCCTTCTTTATACATCTATAACGCGCGCACAGCGGCCACGTCGGCCAGGTAAGAAACTTGCCGTTGCCGGAGGACCACTGCTTGGTGGTGCCTCTTGCCGACGGAGTGTTGCTGCCTGCGATCGTCGTCGTCGGCATCTCTCGCAGCTTCTGGTGGCGGGGCGTCCCCCAAACATCTATGCCGTACTAGGCGACGGCACGGCTGCTGTTGTTGCTGGCGGTTGTTATCGAGAAGCAGCGACGGAGGATAGACAAGGCAGCATTGTTCTCTTCTCTCTTTCTCTCTCTCCCCTCTCGCTGCTAGGCACGGTACGGTTATACACCGACTATGCATAGACTATGTATAGATAATACATGCTCAATTCCTTACACAATTTATACACAGAGCATTATGCATAATCTATGTATAGTTTATACATATTTTTTTACATGGATTGTCAGAACAGATTTAAGCAAAATGTATTTTAATAATAACGGTTACTTGACTTTTTGGGTATTGATTTCAGTACTTTCTTTTGTTCAATTTGTTTGTGTATCAAAACTGTTATTTCAATTGTATTCTTATTTAAATTTTTTTTACAGAAGTTTTATGCAAAAGGTACTTCAAAATAGTAATGTAACAATAGTTTGAAATATACTTCAAATAAATGAAAAGAAACATTATCATATAGCATGGTAATATACTCTAACTTGTGTTTGTTTTATACTACATTTTGGGTATTTATTTCAGAATTTTCTTTTGTTCAATTTGTTTTGGGAGAGGGAGAGAGGAGGGAAACGTTTTGGAAAACATTATGTGATGTGTGTTTTAATTTATGGGTTGACCCTCCCCATCGTCCCGATAGTTGTATTTTTATTCAAAATATGGAGGGTAGTCAAATTAACTATATAAAATTTATTATGAATGCGATAAAAATTATTATATTACATAGTAAAAATTATAGTTTAATAAATATTCCAAATACATTCTATTTATTTTTATGTTAGTACAAAATAAATTTGATTATGTAACGTAGTTCAAATTACTATAAACATAGTAAAAAAAAGCTAGTTTTAAAAATCGTCATCTGATTATAAGAAATTTTGTTTTTCAACATAGTAAAAATTACCACACCATGAATAGTACTTAATTCGGCGCAGGACGAAGTGCACATGTGTCATTTTGAGGTTATCGGTTACTCTCGCAATTTCACTTTCTCGTACTTTAAGTTAACAAAACATCGACTCAATTATTTTATTTTTATATTATGCAAGTTAATTGAATGTTGTTTTTTTGGTGTTATTGTTGTTATTTCCCTAGTAGAAATTTGTCTATTAAAAATAGGGCCAAATCTCAGTAAATGATCAAGAGAAATGACTAATTATTGGCTCCCGGTGAAACACTTTGTCGGACAGTATTCGCCCATTTAAATAGATTGGAAGTAACATAACCTAAGTTTCGAATTTTCATTCCAAGTTTTCTTACAAACTTGGCGATGAAGTAGGTGAAATATGACAATAACTAAAAGTTTAGTCAAATATAAACAATAGAGGAAAACTAAAAAATAGTTTGCTGCCTCCTTTCATAAATATTTAGTAAAATTTATTTATTGCCATTGATTCTATCTATTTCGCTCATCGTCATATTAAGCTATTTCTTGACCAATCTTTTTAAACTCATTGTAATGGTCAACTTTAAAACCTTTAAAACGGCCACGAACAAACTTGTGCCGATCATCAAAAAAGCCACTCCATTTTTTATCTATTTAATGTTCGAATAATATGGAAAAAAGCGTTTCACCTGGAGCTAAAAACTACACTGAGAGATGCGTTGTAGGAAAATTTAATATAAATGTAAGAAAATTTACTATATTTTGTAGCAACCGGGAGACATACTTTCATTGTATTAATTTTTGCTATCCAACATAGTAATTTTTCCGATGGATCTCAATAGTCAGTTATTATATAAAAAATGTTTTGGATTTCCGCCAGGGTTATTGCTATTAAATAATCCTTTAGTTCTCTCGTAAAGGATCTCAGAAGATATATCATTTCCAAAATTTGTCACTTAAGAGTCCTATTTGGGTAAGTGAGAAGAGGGTTCCGAGATCGAATCCAACTGCCGTAAGAAAAAAAATTTGACTTCTAAATTTATTTATTTTAACATCAAATTAATCGTGATGGTCTACCGCGAAGTTCAGGAAATGTGAAATGATGAGAATAAAAATTAAATTTTTTTATATTTGAGATTAATCGGAAAAATTACTATGTTGGATAGCAAAAATTAATACAAAGAAAGTATGTATCCCGGTTGCTGCAAAATATAGTTAATTTTCTTATGTTTATAATAAATTTTCCTACAACGCTTCTCTCAGTATAGGAGAAAAAAGTTTCATCGCTCGCGATTAACTGTCCATTTTTCCTACTTATTTACTAGGATTCTGACCATTTCGCGATAGACGAATTTTTACAAGGGATATGGCTTACTAAAATATGAATAAATAACATTAATTAATAAATCTAGCTACAGATTCTATGAATAATACGATAAAACTTTTATTTCACCATCTAATTCTGTCTCTCTCACTCCTTGTCATAATAGCAAACCTTCAGACTAAAGAAACTGATCAGTTTTAATACCTTTAAAATCTCAAGAGCAAGCTTGTGTTTATCTTCGAACAACTTAGTCTATTGTTTTAATCTATTTAATGGCCAAATAACGAGAGAGATTTTTTCGGTCATATTTCCTATTTAATGGAGATAACTTGAAAATTTTGCATCCGTGACACTCTCACCCGTGTCTTATATTTTCAATTTTCAATATTTTATTTCCAATAAATAATTTGCTACTGGCCTTGAATTCACGACCCTCGGCACACCAGGCAGACACTATATTAACTCGACTGACGTGGAAACTCCTGTTGTTATACATTCGTTTGTGACAGAGATTTATCATACTCGATTTAAATTTTTAATCATAAACTTAACCTTTTAAAATTATGATGTTAAATAAGGCGGTACTTTTTTAAAACTTAATATCATTTTTTAAATGTAATAAAAAATTTATGTCGGACTTAAGTTACTTGAAGAATTGTGAAAGACTTGTGAAAGTTTGATGAATGAAACTTCTCACTCTCCAAAATAATATTGGTAATTTTATAGTTTTTTGATCCGGCGGAGGTCATGGTGTTTTTATTTTTTAAATAAAAATAAAAAGCAAGTTGTTGAAGAATTTTTTTTTGTTTTTGGCGGCGTTTCGATGGCTAGTGCGCCAACCTTTTCAGGCTATTTATTCAAATTTTAAAAAAACATAGATTAACAACAACAATAAAGAAAAACAATTATATACCCAAAAACAGCACCAAAAAAAAATATTGTATGTAATGTAGTAGACCGTGCGTTATTATTGTCACATAAAAAATCCGCAAAGAAAAATCTTATAAAAGTTAAAGATATACTTCGAAAAAATAATTAGCCTTTGTTCATAGAAATATAAAACTCAGACAACAACGACATAAATACAAACAGCAAAATCATTTGAGAGCACAAAAATAACAAAAATTCAGACTCCGTGGTCTTTGTGCACGCAAGTAATCATAAACATAGTTTCAAGTGGGAAGGAGCAACTATAATAGATCATGCAAGTAATTATAAAAAGAGATTGATTAGTGAAATCTTAAATATCAAATGTAATAGGAATAATATAAATAAGAAAGAGGATGTATTTACTTTAAGTGGAACGTGCTTTCCAGCGTTAAGGAAATTGAAAATATAAGACTCCGCTCTTTGTTATTGTTTTGATTTGTTTTGTATAAATATCCGAATTATATAAACCCTTCACCTACCGGAAAAAATTGTCGTACCTCCGCACGCGTTCAACTATGTACATCGTACGTCCCTCGTGTGGACTCATTAACATCTGTTAATGTATTTTTTGGGTAAATAATTGTTTGTTTTCCTTATTGTTGTTGTATATTGTAATTTTAATCTATGCTTTTTAAACTTTGAATAAATAGTCTGAAGAGGTTGGCGCACTAACCAACGAAACGTCGACAAAAACAAAAAAAAATTCTTTAACGACTTGTTTTTATTTTTATTTAAAAAATAAAAACACCATGACCCCGCCGAATCAAAAACTATAAAACTACCAACTTGTGAAAGTTATTCACATTTACGGCTTTCATATTTTTATAAATGTGATATTTGAAAAAAAAACAAAAATCTGTAATTTCAATCCCATAAATATAATAAATCAATATATAATAATCAATTTTTTATTTAAATCTTAATAAACAAGTTATAATATTATGTATTAACCAAGGATAAAGAAGATCTCTTGCTTCAGTCGGTATAAGCAAAGAATTAAAAGGTAAAAATATCTGGAGTTTGGCAAGAAACTGTATACTAAACAATACTGTACCCTGGTGGAAATCCAAAACATTTTTAGGGGTAGGAACACAGCATTAAAACTAGCTAGTCCTGGTAGAAATTTGTGTATTAAAAATAGGGCCAAATCTCAGCAAATGGTCAAGAGAAATGACTGTACAGCCACACAAAAGAAAGAAAGTGGTCAGACCCAGAGCACTGACTATGATATCCTTATGTATTTTGATGTGCTGATCTCAAATATGACCTTAATTTTAGTCTATCACCTGAGGCTTTTGAGATACCTATAACTCTAAAAATTTCGGGGTGTCTCAATTTCAAGGTCAAATACATTATTTTTTATTAATTTATCAATATTATTGCGTAGTAAATTATCTGAATATAACTTTTCTTCTTGAAAATATATTAAATTAAAATATTCAGTTAATGTATCTCAAAGAAGAAACAATAATCGTGAGATGATTAAAAATTTTAATTTAATATATCTTCAAGAAGAAAAGTTATATTCAGATAATTTACTACACAATAACATTGATAAATTAATAAAAAATAATGTATTTGACCTTGAAATTGAAACACCCCGAAATTTTTAGAGTTATAGGTATCTCAAAATCCTGAGGTGATAGACTAAAATTAAGGTCATATTTGAGATCAACACATCAAAATACATAAGGATATGATAGTCAGTGCTCTGGGTCTGACCACTTTCTTTTCTTTGTGTGGTTGTGTTATTGGCTCCCGGTGAAATGCTTTTTCTGAAATTACTCGTCCACTTAATAGATTGGGAGTAACATAACCTAAGTTCCGAATTTCCCTTCCAAGTTTTCTTACTAACTTGCCGTTGAAGTAGGTAAAATTTAAAAATAACTAAAAGTTTAGGCAAATATAAACAATATAGGGAAACTAAAAAATAGTTTGCGGCACTACTTTCATAAATATTTAGTAAAATTTATTTATTGCCATTTGATTCTGTCTCTGTCGCTCCTCGTCATAATAATAAGCTTTTTCTTGGCCATTTTTTTACTCATTCTAATCATCAACTTTAATACTTTTAAAATCGCCACGAATAAACTTGTACCGAACATAAAAAAAGCCACTCCATTTTTTTATCTACTTAATGGTCGATAATGTGGAAAAAAGCGTTTCACCGGGACCTAAAACCAAACAAGAAAATTTTATGGCCATGTTTAAAATAGTCAGTTATTGGGTAAAAAATGTTTTGGATTTCCACCAAGGGTATCGAGATATAAAACATAGCTTTTATTTTAGACGCATTTATCGAGTATTTATATTCCCTGGTGGAATCCAAAACATTTTAGAGCTAATAACTGGGTATTTATTTTGGCGATGGCTATAAAATAGGTATTACTTTTTTCCAAATTTTAGCTCGTGATGAAACGCTTTTTCTCCTATTATTTGACCATTTTCTAGACTGAAAAGTAGAATGAGTTTATCGTAGATTATCACAAGCTAGTTCTTGTCGATTTAAGAGTTTTTAAAGTTGGACAGATTTTTAGTTAGAAAATGGGTAGTAAAAGTCTAGTTATATTGGAGAAGAGCGAGAGACAAAAAATAATAAGAAATAAGAAAGTTTTCGAAATGTCTCTAAAAGGGCTATTGTAAATGTTTTTCTGGTCTTCATATATTATTTATATTGTAGGAAGCTATCAGTTTAAGTTATGTATCATTCAATTTAATGACGAATTTGTAAGAAAAATTAAATAGAATTTTTACAATTATGTAATTTTAGTGCCTAATCTATTAAATGGGCATATAATGTGAGAAAAAGCTTATCATCGCTGACGATTAAGGTGGTTCTTCTCATAGGTACAGTTTGTGCCGCTCAGCGAGAGCACAAACTATATCATGTGCGTCGTTCTGTCTTTCTCGCACTCGTGCACGTCATCTGCTATTTGTGATTATAATCATTGATATCTTTTTAATAAGATTGGCTTGATACATATTTGACAAACTTAAAAGAAAAAGCCGAATTTAATCTTTATTAAGCTGTGTTTTTCTTTTTGAAGTCCCGTTTTTTATGGAGTAATACTATTACTTTCTGTCACAGCTGATGTAGCGCTCATTTACTCTCATGTAAAAAGAACCGTTTTCAATAATTTTTTTTTTTTAATTTGTTCGGCATTGTATGTAAACAAACATATGGTATCATTTCTATGACTTTGAAGAGTATTTGTATATTTTTTTTAGAAGCTTTTCCCGTTTTTGCGATATCAGTAAAACCACCTTAACTGCAGGCCATTTTTCCTACCCATTTGTTAAGATTCTGGCCATATCGTGATAGACGAATTTCTAGCAGGGAACTGTTGTTACAAAAACTAGTCTTAAACTAGTTTTTTACCTATAAAAAATACTTCGATTTCTTCTAGGGATTAGTAAATAATTAAGAATTCCCCCACTTATAAAAATTTACATAACATTTAATTGAATTTTTTTTTGTATATAACAAAAAATACAGGTATTCTATTTTTTTTTTTCAAATCCCTAGTAGAAATCGCCCATTTTTCTCCCATTGATGAAACGATTTTTCTACCATTTTTCTCCCATTTTATGGCCAGT
>JAWWEQ010049348.1:0-13688 GCA_035583055.1 Torymus tubicola
TAAAATTATTAACATTTCACACATATAGTATACTTATACTCACTTCAATTTTTTCACGCATTTCTTTGTTAACAAACTGATATTTGTAACGATTCCGTTTTATTATCCGTGATTCTTTATTTATAAGTTTAGTTGCTTTGATTGCGATATGAAACTTGTATATTTATAGTAATGAAAAATCGCCCTATCAATTAACGTATGTACTACTGACACTATACAGTACACACGTGTAAAACTGTAGCAAATAAATTTTTTCAATAACTCAAATCCAATCAAACCACTGTCGTTGTAAACGTTTCGATTTTCTCATTGTAAAGGTTTTGAAAACCACTTTAATATACATATAATATAATGAATAAATATATGATTTAATTTATTCCATTTAGATTAAAAATTTAATACTTTTTAGTATCCTAACAAATTGCTTGAATAAATTTTCTACTACTATGTGTTTGTTGTGAACGTCATTGTACTTGAAATTTCTAACTATTGCACTTAAATTGTCCATCTTTTATTTTTCTTATCTCGCATTACATATTCATAACCTGTACATAAGAGCACATTCAAACTTATAAGGAGGGGGGCCGTCTCGGCTCCACGTCTTTAAATTATAATCATGTCTCAGCATCTTAATGATATTTTAGATATGCAGCAATCCAGTAACAATTATAATAATATTCTGACTGACATGGAGTTTGAAGAGGAAGTGCCCTCTATTCAAATTAAGAATTATAATAATAAAAACAATAAAAGACCTCCTCATTCTCCCCAAAAACATCCACATTTTAAGAAACTGTTCAATAGTATTAACCCCAATGGCATCGTCACACCTACCCAACAATCTCAATCCTCTCAACTACCTACCAATCATTTAAACTCCTCTCAGGCTCTCTCTCAAAATAGTACTTACCAACTACCATCTCCTACTGAATACTTCCCCCGTACAAAATTATTGTCAAATCTATTGTCCCTACCACTGATGATAATAAAATATATCCCCTTAAGATAGCTAGAAAACTTATTCCCCTATTCCCTAATGGATCTTTCGAGGAATTTAAAAAGTCAGGTATAGAGATAAAGTAATTATTATAACCTATAAAAGAAAAATAGCTAATGAATTGCTGAAGCTTGATTACTTTAAAGAAAATAACCTTGAACCCTTCATTCCTAGTTCTTATGTTTATAAAAAATGTATTGTTAAGGGTATTCCCACCGATATCTCTGAAAATGAAATATTGCAAAATCTAGAGCTTATCTCCCCTGTATCTGCTTTAAACGTAGTCTCTGTAAACAGATTTTCTAGAAAATCTGTCAACAGTGAAGGAAAAATCGAACTCACTGCTACCAAAACTATTTTAATTACTTACAAAGGTCAAGTTCTTCCCCAACATGTTCTGCTCTATAAAGTAAGCTATCCTGCTGAAGCTTATATTCCAAATATTAGGCTTTGTACTAACTGCTATAGATGTGGACATTCTAAACTCACCTGTAAATCTAAATCTAGATGTATGTACTGTGGTGACATCAGCCATCAGAGCAACGAATGTCAAAAAGAAAAAATAAATTCCCCAACGTGCATAAACTGCCCAGGAAACCACCTTCCAACTGATAAACTCTGTAATAAAAAGCGCATTGAACAAGATATCCTTACCATGGCTATCCGTAAACATAAAACTATACAAGAAGTTCGTACTGAACTCAGAGAACAATCGAATAAAAGATTTCGGTTTTCAGACTTCCCTGAACTCCAATCATCTTTTTCCCCTGACGAAATCCAGGATCTCGTTCCCGAGAAAAATTCCCAGCATAAACTACCTCAACAACGCAACTATGCTTCTCTTTTCAACTCAAAACAGCCCACTGCAACCCCTAATGTTCCTGCCTCACAAAATTCTTTCTCCAAACACCCCTCTGCTTTCTCTGAAAATCATAAAACCATGTTGATCTCTAGTAACGGTGACTACAACTTAAATCTTCAAACTGCCAACTCTCCTGACACCTTAGACTATCCCTATACCAATCAACCTTCGCCCTCTCTGAGAAATCAATTCAATAATCCAGACACTATTCAGATAGAACACAATGATATTGGTCTCAAAATAAATAACACAGAGCTCACCTGGGAGCAATACTGCAACATTCAACTACTTATTGCAAACAACCCCTCCTACAATAACATACTTAATTCTATTACCTCCAATGACACAACCAACAACACTACAGAATCAGTAACTTCCTCCTAAACTTATTTTTACTTACCTTAACCCATAACTCGGAAGCTTATTCCATTCTTAGTATACCAGCTCTTACTTTTTCTATCTTTAATCTCGCCCTTACCTTATGGACCCCTCTCATATGAAAATCCTTCAATGGAATTGTCATAGCATAAAAAAAAATAAATAAAAAAAATAAAATTCTCGAGTGACATAAAACATATGTCACTATAAATATATTCAACTTCCACCTATACAGAGTATTTATAAAATTTATTAAATATCTTTATATGTTTCTGCAACAGTGCCAACTTAAATTTTCTCGAAAAAAAAGTACTTCCGAGGTAGCACCTTTTCGAAATCTCGGCGAGATAGCACCTTTTCCAAGGCTTCGGCGAGATAGCCACCTTTTTCAGCGCTTCGGCGAGATAGCACCTTATTCCCCTCAGCCGACGATTTGAAGTGCACGCCAATTCAACGGAATCTGTATCACAGCCAATATCATATCTAATAGGTACATGTTAATAAAAAATGACTCCTAGCATAGCGCGAGAGTTGGAGGTTCCAGCCGCATGACAACGCAGACACTGCCTACATGTGTATGTTTAATGTAATATAATATAGGTATCTGATGTACGCGACGGGAAACAGCGCACCCGCGGTGTTGCCAAGGGTCTGCTAGCTTCGCTGGCGCCAAATTCGAAGCGTTAAGGTGCGATATGTATATTAAATAACGGGTCAACGCGTTTACTGCTCAGTTTACTGTTATAGTAGTGCATTGTTGTCGCGATTCGTTGTTTTTTAGAATGAGAAGTAGGCGTTGAGTGGTGGGTATTATAAAAATACGGAGCAGCCGGATACTTAAAAAACGTTAAGAAATACGTGGTTCCTCTGAAGTACGTAGGTTTCGATAAGAAAACATCTGTGTAAACGTATTATATTATATATATATGATAAAATACTGCATAAAATTAGCCGTAATCAAATTTTAGATAATACATGTTTTTATCTTGTTGCGCAACAGTGTATTGTAATAACGTATGGTAACAAGTTAACATTATATTAAAAAAAAACATCGTTCAAGATTAAATATTTACATTTCTCACGCAACCTCCGCACAAATACAAAGAAACGAACCTGTCAATTCTCCATCTAAATGTTGTGACAGCGACTATACGCAAACCGACAAGAAAGTTTCTGTAAAAATATAATTTTTTATTTATAATATTTATTTTTAACTTGTTATTTGTTAACGCATCTAATATACACACGCATATACACGCGTGCGCGCGCTGTCATGATTAAAAAAAGTATCGAGCATATATAAGTATATACATTATTCGCGAACTCTTTTTTCAAACAACCTGTCAAGCCGTGTGATTACTATATCTCGTAAAAAATCGCGCATGTCATGTTTTCGTGTGACGACGACCCGACCGATCGAACCCTCTCTACATACAATGCACAGTAACAAGCATTAGCGGACACGAGTAATAATAAGTATACCCGCCTTCGTACTAAAATTTTCAAGGGAAAAGTTGTAATTACAACTACTTAGTTTCTCTCCGTCGTCGATCCATCCGTCAGTCGGAGCAGAATATAAGCGGGAGTGTCACGTGACCAGTTGCTTTTTGCAAGGCTCGCGCAGTCATCAACGAGCCTATAACGTCTTCTGCTTCTCCCTCTCTCATTCGCGCAGCGCTCTCTCTCTCTCTCTCTCGCTTTGTGTGTATATATATAGGTATATATATGTCATCACACTATACGCGTGTTTTTTCATTATTGCTAGTGTGCACGCGATTAAAGAGGTGATGAAGGGATGAGGAATCTCTTCTGCTGGCCGCTGGAGAGGACGTCCCTAATAGTGTTTGTAGGCCGCTGAGGTATTGTGTCAGGACTGTCAGCGTATATAACCTGACGGTGAGAAGCTGAGTGTAGGGGCTGTCAGGGCGATCTTTTTGCTGCAGGAGAGAATCTGTGAGGCTCCTTGAACTTTGGCCTTATACCGCGACAGAGAGGTAAGAAGACGACGGATCGATGACGTTATCTTTCGGGGAAACCTGTTCTCAGAGAAGTTTTTCTGCGGGTATACGATTGACGACGTTTAATGATATATGATTTAGTTTTTGCATTACATTGAGCATGTTTAGTGACAGTAGCTGGAAAAATACGGTTTTTCGTTTTAAAGTTTCTTAGGAGAGTGTAGGCTTTGGAGTGTGTGCTCTGTAGAATGGATTTACCAAACATTAATGTGGTATCGTATAATTTATTTTTTATTTTTATGCTATTTCAGGTTGTTTGTTGTTTACATTGTTGTGGTGTACTTATTAGTCGGTCAAGGTAAACATGGCGTGGCTTGGCAATATTGCTAACAGTGTGCTTCGCAACATTTTCACTGAAGTTCCTCCAAATACAGTGATTGAAGTTAAAACTAATGAGTACCACAAGAGGCATATCTATTGTCGAGAGGATGGGATTGTGTTGTATACTGCAGGAAATACTGAGAAGGAGAAATATGAAATTGTAGTACATAGACCATGTACAGAAACATTGCATCAAGGTTATAGGTACATTGTTAATTTTTTTTTAATAAAACTAATTTTAAGTTTAAAAATAATTACTAATTATTTTTATTTACTTTTAGTTTATATCGTTCTGATAATCTTCCAGCTGTAGAGTCTCGATTTATTATTTATAAAGATACAGTTCCAGTTCTTATTGACATATGTAGAGATGTATGTATTTGACAGTCTATCAAATATTCATATTGTATTTTAATACGTAAATTAAACTTTGCTTAATATTTTTTAGATGACTAATGTAGCAAAAATACAAAAACTGTGTGACACTTTATATGAACATCCAACATGGAATTTAGCACATGTTTCAGCCCATTTATTGTTATATGATGCTTTTAATCATGACATAGTAAATAGTTTTCTGAACAGTAGCGACCAAGAAACTGGAGCATCCCCTCTCCAAATTGCTGTCCAGACAAATAATCTCCGAATTGTACAAATGTTAATTTCAGCAAAGAGTTCAATAGAACATTTAGATTTTAAAGCGAATACAGTGTTTCATTATGCAGCAACTTCAACGAAAGAAATCATCTTGGCACTTGGTGCTGATTATCCAAATACTCTAAATAGTAGAAATAATGAAGGCTATACTCCAATGCATATTGCATGTTTAAATGATAAGCCTGATTGTGTGAAAGCTCTGTTATTGATTGGAGCTGATGTTAATATTTCTGCGTCTGAAGGTATTTATACTAAAATATTATTTGGTGAATAGAAATTTTTAAATAACTATTACAATTTATACAAATCTTTAAATCTGTTTTCAGGTTCTTCTGTCACAACTCCAGGATATATTGGAGACTTTCTTCATACTCAACCAAACAGTCTCAAGAATGAAGACATGAAATTTGGTGGAACTCCACTTCATTGGTCTGTTAGTAGAGAAGTCATAAATACATTGATAGAAAAGAATTGTGATATTGATGCTTTAAATTTTGATGGGCGAACAGCTCTTCATATTATGGTTATGAGGAAAAGACTTGAATGTGTAGCAGCGCTGCTTAGTCACATGGCAAATATAAACATAGTTGATAAAGAAGGAAATAGTCCATTACATTTAGCAGTCACAGAGGTAACATTCCTTCTCAATTATTCTTCTCATTAATTTTTCTTTATTAAGTAAATTTTTGCATAATTAACATACTCACAACTAAAAAAAAAAGAACAGCTAAGCTTCATTATTCGTGACTTGCTCTTTAATATAATTGTGAAAATTCTGCCGGAACCTTGTAGAACTATGTCCCCTCACTTACGTGCGGAAATTGCGTAATCACGTTGAACCGTAATTGCTCTAAATACTCGACTACTACGAAGCGTCGTAAAGCTCAATAAATTACCAACATATCTCCTGTTATAGTCAACCCCAGCGATCGTGCAGCTACTGATAGCATTTGGTGCGGAAGTGGACGCCAAGAACTGGAAATCGAAGAGTCCCCGTCACCTCGTCAACAAGGACACAAATGATGGCCAGAAAATCCTGTACATCCTTCACGCAGTAGGCGCAAAACGTTGCCCGCCGGAAATGCAAGGCTGCCATATCGGTTGTAAGTACAACGAGACATTCGACGGCGTGGCACCACCGGAGCCGCCTACTGCTGTGCCCCGCACTATCCTTGATCAGATGCTCTACGTCTCGAGTATGGAAAAAATGGCCTCGAGCAAGCCTCGCAAACGCACAAAAGGCGGAAGATTGTTGTGTCTCGATGGCGGTGGAATCAGAGGATTGGTATTGGTACAGACACTGCTAGAAATCGAGGCAGTTCTACAGAAACCCATAGCGAGTTGCTTCGACTGGATCGCGGGTACATCGACCGGAGGAATACTTGCGCTTGGAATCGCGGCCGGCAAGTCGCTGAAGGAATGCCAGGCGCTGTACTTCAGGATCAAGGATAACGCGTTCATAGGAAAAAGGCCGTATGCGAGCGAACCTTTGGAGAACGCATTGAAGGAAACTCTAGGTGAGAAGGATGACGAATTTTAATTTAAGTTTTGACTTTTTTTTTACTGTGTGGCGCTTTATGTTAAAAATATTCTTATTATGTGTGATTTGTACAATTTATCTGCAGACTTAGATAAGATTATCACATGAAGAATTCAATGTTTTAAATATATTATCAAAAAAAAAAAAGAATTAATCAAGAACGTGTATGATTAAATAAAATTTTGATCTTTCAAAGTATTTAAATAAAAATCTCTTTCTGCATAATCTAAATGAAAATACTGATTTTTATCATTTCATTACAGGTGAAGAAACCGTGATGGCCGATATCAAGGATCCGAAGATCATGATCACAGGTGTCTTGGCAGATCGCAAACCCGTCGATCTTCACCTATTCCGTAACTATGATTCCCCGAGTAGAATTCTCCAGATTCCCGTGAGTGACAAGTTCAAGGAAACTTTACTGCCAGAAGAGCAGCTGCTTTGGAAAGCGGCGAGAGCTACGGGCGCTGCGCCCTCGTACTTCCGAGCGTTTGGACGCTTCCTCGACGGTGGATTGATAGCCAATAATCCGACCCTCGATGCCATGACAGAAATACACGAATATAATCTTGCACTTGAGGCCGTTGATCGGTCAAACGAAATAGTACCGTTGTCACTCGTTGTATCGATCGGTACAGGGTTGATACCCATGTCGCCATTACAGAATGTCGATGTGTACAGGCCCGAAGGTCTCTTCGATACGGCTAAATTGGGTAAGACTTTTTGAGAACCTCACTTTACTGTAAAATTAGAAATTTAAGTTGTTCAATTCGTAAAGTTTGAAGCTATTTTTTACTGTTAAACCAACAGTTTTAAAATACTGTTTCAATTCTAACATAAAGAAATTTTATAAGTGAAATAACTACATGGACAACGTTATTTGAAATTGCCATGTGTCTAATAAAATTATAATTTTATTTAAATCGTTAAAAATATAATCTCTGAAGATAAATAATGTACTAATGATTTTCTCCTGTACCTCAAAATTCAGCAATGGGCATCTCAACCCTGGCAACTCTCCTGGTCGACCAAGCTACGGCTAGCGATGGTCGTGTTGTTGATCGTGCGCGTACCTGGTGCTCGATGATCGGCGTCCCATACTACCGCTTTAATCCTCAACTCTCGGCTGAGGTGTGCATGGATGAAAAGAGCGACACCGTGTTAGCAGAGATGATGTGGACGGCCAAGGCGTTCATGCACGCGAACCGCGATCAAATTAAGGAGCTCGCCGCAATACTCGACTCTGTATCCGAATGTTAATTAGAAAGAATTTCGTCTGCATGTAAGAGAGCTTACCTTGAAATTTTCGAAAAGAAATATAAGCTTGTTTTTAGATGTATTGACGAGTAGGTGGGGCAGGGTTGTTGGCTTGTTTTAAATTTTTTTTCTACGCGACAACAATAAGTATGTGTAGACACTATTTAGGTCCATGTATTGAAAGTAATCTACTAATCGCTTTAAGGCGATCTGAGTGACACCCGATACGTTGTAGTTCTTCATCGAATCTACGAGTCAAAGAAATTTTCCACAAAAATTAAAATTGAACTAGATAACGGATGCCTGCAATCCTTAATAACAAGCGCATCCCATCTTAATTAAATTAAATTATACGAATAGAGAAAATAAGTTTTTCAAAATTTTAAGGTATTCTAACGCCTTCCACGTTATCTCGAAACCATTTTATCGAGATTATCACTGTTACAAGTAAATCTTCTGCTAAAAGTTAACTTTTGCATTGATAGGCGTTATTTGGTAGTTATAGTCACTTTTAGGTAATAATTAACAATGTCATTGATAAAAATATTATGAACGATTTAATACTGTGGGCATTAAAAGTACGTTTTATCAAATAATCTACTTTAAAACAGTAGAATGCTATATATTTAACGTTTATGTAATTCGCTCATCCTCATATTGGTAATTATTGTACAAAAATAGTGGAAGTTTAAAAGTGTATAATTACTTGCATAAGTCGTTTATAATGTAAGAGATTACAAAATGTTGCTGAATTGGTAATAGTATTTGCTGAAGTGTTTATTCGTATCTTCATCTATTTGTATTTGTATGAGTCAATGTCCAGCTTTCTTCATTGATTGGAACAATTATGATTATTCTTAATCTGCAAATTATCGTTCAAAAAAAAAGACTGAACGATTTGAAAAAAAAAATCTAACATAATCTGCTCTACTCACTGTGAAATTGACATCGCGCATATCGTATATTGAAAATTGATAGACTTTATTTTTTATAACGGAAAAAATGAAAATTTATACATAAAACTAAAAAGTATTATTTGTCACAGGTGATGCGATGGAATCAAAATTTTTTCTTGGAAAATTTTTCCAGTTTTGTTTGTATATATTGTTTTTCACGTTATACTTGTTAAATACTGTAATTTAAATCTTTATATCATAAGATATACAAATCTATTATATATAAAAAAAACATCACAAATATTATAACCAACTACACAATAATAAGAGTCAAATTCCAATGTTACGTAACTTATACATATAAGAAATTAATTTTGTGATATTTTTTTAATTACTTATTAATAGTTACCACCTGAAAACGGCAGCTTAGAAAAGAATACATGTTAATTTTTTATTATTATTTTTATTATTAATAATTTAATTCTCAATTGTAACTATTTAAACAAAAATCTTAAGAATGCGTTACTTTATACTGATTTTGTAAAATGTGTATACGTATCTACTTTGTAATATTGTTAGCGTTTTATAATTTATAGTATACATCCACAATAGCTACTTGTATATAGAGCAATAACATAATGTTTTAATTCATGAATGACTTGTGCTCCAATCTCCAATAGATCTGCCAGAGTCTCGATGGAATAGAACGCCCACAATAGATTTATTGTCAATTGTTTAATACTCCATTTTTATAGAGATACAAATTTATACAGATTTTTTGTTTCTATCGCTTTTGTATATATGTAACGTGCCAGATTAATAAATACGACAGTTCCTGAAATATTACGTTTTTAAACACATTTATCGTTCCTTAAGTACACTGTTAAATATAGATCACATAAACAAGATTACCTTATTCTAATTTTTAAACTTAGTATACACCTAGTACTTGATAATTAAGTTAAGTACAGAAGATTTATACGTACACAGTATATAAACGATCACACATAAAATAAAATAACTCACAGTTTACATATTGCTAAATTAAATTATATAACTTTAAAACCTATCCTTAATTAATATTCGTTTCGAAAATTTGATATTTCCTTTAAATTCACACATAGTTTAGTACACCAATCGTACGACCATAAGATAATAATAATCATCGATTTCACACTTAAAAATTTTTTGAAATCAAGTTCCCTCGAAAGACTTTTGTATACCAAGCGATTTAGAACAAGACAGATACAAGACAGAATGCCTGGTCCTTATACAAAATGAATTTGATCACAAACTTTTTACTAGTATATTATATTCTTCACCGAAAAATTTCAAATTATCCAAGCCACTTTGAACCTTCATCTGATCCTCACAAACCACGCATCCTCCTTCATACATATAACTTATATATCCATCACATCTCCAATCCATGTATAATCATCGTGGCGCTACGTAATACGGCGCCTGTGCCATCGACGATATGTATGGATAGAACGTATGAGCCCCGGTGGCAGTTTGTTGTGCTTGCGTGTACTCTAGCTCCTCGTGGCCTCCACCAGGATAACCATCGCTCGCTGCAGTGGCCGTCGTCGTCGTAGCTGCGTAATATTGCGCTGGGCTATGATGATGTGTACAGCCATAAGCTTTTGTGTTGTAATCGGCGTAGGTTTTCGGGTCAGGATATTTCTGTGGTTCGTAGCTACTGTTGCGAGAGAGAATCGAAGTAGGCGACGAAGGCTCATAAGGCTTGGAGGATTGTAAGTCGGCGTATTTGAGAGCGTGGGGTGAATGGTGCGACGTGGGATCCGGGTAGCGTGAGGCTGGCGAGTCTAAGCATTTTCCTGTGGAAGGAAGAAACGGGGGTTGGTTGAGGTCGTGTTTATTAGCGAATGGGATGAATTTATTCTATGTAAAGCTTAGTGAACAAATTTGCAATCTTAAATCTTATCTCCGCAAGTTGAGTATATAATTATATAAGTATTTTTTTTGCATAAAAATTGTAGCATGTTACAAAAAGTATTTACCAATCTTAAATTGTTTTTGTTTTCTTTAACTCACAAGGGTGAAATAGAAATATTGTTTAAATATTTTGCTTTTGGTTTATATAAGAAATTTAAGATTTAATTCATTTGCTTTCGTTGCTGAATGTTAAAGCTTAATTAAATCGTTTAAAAAAGTAATGATCTTTATTGAGATAAGGATCTTTATAACATCAGGAACGAATAAAAATTCATTAAGTTTTATTCTTTTATCACATACATCACTAATAGAAAGAATCATTTGAATCAAAGGCTTGTGACGTATATCATTTATAACACGGAATTAATAAACTAGTGATCAAAAAAATAGTGATATCATTCTAATAAGTATAAGTCAATTTTAATTAAGTATTATAATTAAAAATTGAAATGTTTTATGGACATTTAAATTTCAAATTCATTTTATATTCAGAAATGCAGTCAGAAATGCACCAACAGGATATTACACAACAGCCAGAGCAATGTTAGTAAGATACTGATAAAGTTAGCAGATATATCTTTATTTATATTATAAAAATGTATTCTTTCTTATTGTTTAAAGATTATATATTTATATTATTAACTAACTCACTGACTAATATATAACTTTGTTTAATACATTCTTATAACACTGCCAAAAATAGGATAAGTCTCTGTCTATTATTGAATAATAAAACAAAAGCTTTTCCTGACACTAGTCTACCAAAAATTTGTTACATTTTACAAATCATTATTTTTTTAGTTTTAAGGTAGTTTTAAGTAAACCGGACCAGCGAACAGAAAAATTTTTTCCTTTGCGATTACATTTTGTAATGTAATGTAAATCATGTATAATAATTAGTAATGTATTTTGTAATCTATTGTACTTTATTCTAGTCAAATAAATAAAATAAATAAATAAATTCTTGATTATTCATTATAGTAATACTAATATATTTTAATTAAACGCAAAAATTCGACGCACGCATGATTCGTTTTTATATCAATGCATATATATAATTTTCAAATCTTCTCGTATATAATAATAAGACGTTAACCTCGTTAGATATATCGATCAATAAAAAAACACCTTCGCCACTCACCATGCGCCAATCCATGCTGGTCGATCGAGTATTTTGCCATTTCGTACGGCACCCTTGGAGGTGGCGCCAACTCTGCGCCATACCCTGTCGTAGCCGTCGCTGGCATGACCGATCGGTCGTGATGATGGTACACCGACGGTTTAGTCGGCGGACTCTCGGGATACAATAACCGGCCATAAGCACAATCCGCTGAACTTGATGCGACGCTGATATCGAGGCCTGCTGCTACAGCGGTACAGCTTCGAGAAGATGACGATGTTGTTGAAGTCGTAGGGCTGGGGGACGATTGGTCGTCGGATTTTGGCTTTCGCCTACGTGGTTGGTACTAATAAGTATTAGATGAAGAAAAAAATCAATATTTTTTTTGTAAATTTGAAATCATATGTATAGTAAGAGTTATTTAAATTTTAGGAATAATAATTTTATGATAAGTAATTATTTTTTTAAGGTAAATTTCTGCTTAACTTATTGTAATGATATCAGAATTTACAGTTAAACGTAATCTCTATGGTTAATGTATTTCTTAAGAAGAATACGTATAATATTTTTTGAGATTGTACATTCTTTAATTAGAAGCGCGATAAAAATGAGTATTAAGATTTCAATACTGCAGTACTTTAACAGAGAGTACTATCATACTTTTTCATACTTCGACTAAATTAATTGATTTATAAATATTTTACACTAACATTCGCACTCTATACACAAAAATTGTATAGCAAAAATTACTAAGTAAATGGGGGGAAAAACACACGTTTTCATCCAAACTACACTAATTTATAGGAAACTTGCTATTATTTTATAATTTTCATTATATAAATAGCAATTTTACATAGAAATTCCAGTAAATTTTATGAGAATATTAGCGTATTTCATGTTTACGATCAAAATTAATAATGTTTGTAGCACAATTTGTATCCACTTACAAGAAACTTACACTCTCCTAAAACTGGATACTGGTATATGTAAACAATCACAAATTCCTTTAAATCAATCAATGTTCAACCGTTGTTTTTACACTGCTTAGTATTTTCTGAAGAATTTTATCAAAATAAAGCTTAATTTTTAACATTTCCTATATCTACTTCATAATCTTTCCCACTCGTACTCGAATATCGAAAATACTTGCATAAATACTCTATATATAGAAAAGTCTTAATTTTTTTTAACGAAATAGAGCATATACATAAATTTGATTCCCCATATATGAAGAAAAAGACCCTCTTTGATGAAATTATAATAAGCATAGTTGGACTTCATTTTTTTATATAAAAAAATCTATTTTGAAAGTCTTCTTAAAAACCCATTTCCCTCTATATAATCCAACATATCAATCACTCCTATATATACAAACCATTACCATATCAACATACTTTGTAATGCGGATGCTGCTTCTTATGCGCGCTCCTCAGTCTCTCAGCCTCCTCGATGAACGGCTGTTTCTCTCCGTCGCTCAGAATCCTACAAACACATCCCACATCATATCACATATATATATATATATATATATATCTGTGGCTTCGAGACATAACGACATCAGTCCACTTTTTGTGTTTCCGAGAAAAATGGGGTTCAATTTTCAAATTTATTCGTAAGATCGGAATAAACGAGATAGGCCGCGATACTGTACTAATCAATTAACACATTTAAAACAAATATTTA
>JAWWEQ010049349.1:0-13681 GCA_035583055.1 Torymus tubicola
AGATGGCGCTAGTAGTAACCGAGAAATTGAGATTTCCGGTTTTACCCCAGTATGCGGTTTTACCCCAGTCTCCCCTATCACCAAAAGATTTATAAAAAAACGCCTGTAGGAATTTATATTCGTAAATATAACAATACGAAAAATCCATTCATCCATATCACTCCGGACTATTATTCTGTTTCGTCCAAAATGAATACAAGATTACCCCATATCTCTCGCGTACCCGCATATCTCAGACAAAAAATAAAACAACCATTCTAACCCTCGTCAAAAACTTATGAATGACAACGATTGCGCGAAAAAATTTCCGAACAAGCCGCGACAACATACAAGATCGGTACACGTACATTTAACTCACTCCGAACGAGCGCAACGACGATAATTGCGAATCGATCGTACATCGCGTAGGCGTGGACCGACGATCAATCAAGTCAGTCTTTGTCGACACGTCGAACATGACGAATCGTCTGTCAAGTCCATATTCAAGTATAGCCGACGTTGTCGCGCCCTTGTATATACCTTAATTCCTTCGGGGCGCGCTTTCTCTATCCTAACAAGGCCTCGCTGGTATAGAGAAAGCAGCATGCGGTAGAATCGCGTGAGCGCCATTGATTGATAAGTAAATTTCGGTTGGCATGAAAAGTGGCTCGATTATTTCGTCTCGTGGTTGGATGATTCTTGAAAGCAACGAGATTCTGGGGGTTATATAAGATACGCGCTTGATATTTTGTTGGAGGAAAAAAGTATTTTTTTGTGGAGGTTTGTATATATATATATATATATATATATGTTTAAGTGGATTCTTGGCCTTTGAAGAAATGCGGATTTTACGAGATTTTAAACTTTTATTGACGAGAAGAGTATTTTATATTTGTATTGAATCGCAAGAAAAGTTGTTAAAACTAAAGTAACGACCCCTAACTTTGCGCTTTTCGCGTGCTATAGTTTTTACGACTTTATCATTATCTGGAGTTTGCTAGAAAAATAAAAGGATTTGTAAGTTAGAACAATATGTTAAACATTATTTTTTACGTTAAGAAAATTCATTAGGTGAGTAATGTATAATTCAATTTAAAGTAAATTCAAATAAAGTTTATTCATATTTACTTTTGCTATTTAATACAAAGTTCATGTTTGGTTTCAATAGAATATATTTTGTAAATGATACGAAAAATCTTGTAATCTACATTAATACAAGAATATACATAATATTATTTTTTTCCTTATTTTCTGTTGCTTTTAAAGAACAAAAACGTCATCGGGTCAGTTGTAAAAATAAAAAAGTTTGAAATTGAGAACTTCTCAGAATAATTATTGTGAAAAACTAGATATTAGAAATTTAACAAAGTTTAAAAGAGAAACACTAGAGAAATAACTTATGTAAAGAAAGTTACAGAAATCTGTGATAATTAAAAACTGTGAAAAGGTCAGTTAAGAACGGAAGTTTAGCAGAGATAGGAGCAAGTAGCAGACAGGAATCACGTAAGATCGACTTCTGATTTACTTCGACAGTAAAACCCGGAACTGCGTGTTTTTATTTACCCGTAAAGTCGGAAATTACGGCGCGTAACATTTTCTCGCTCTCCTCAACCTCACGTTGCAACAACGACGACGACGACGAACATAACAGCGCAGATAAAAACTTACGGCGATCGCTACATCCAGAATAAGAAGCGGCGAAGCGAACTTCATAACGCTATTGCGCGCGAACTTTATGCGTTTTGCATGTAAAACCGTCGTCCGTTGAATTTTAATCGCTTGGGAAAAATCCTTTGCTCAACGGATGCTTTGATGTTTACGCAACCGCGCAGTCGGCATAATTAAACAATACTAATTAATGTAGTTGCGTGTGCACTGATACATTTCTATTTTTGTATATGCGTAAAGCTGCTTTATTAAACGATTAAAAGTAAACTTTTAATCGATTGTGAAGAAAAAATGTTCTGATGGTAGTTTAATAGTTGAGAACATTTTCAAAATTGATTGTTTTATTCTTGTATTCCAGGAAATTTAACTTTTCGTTTAAAAAAATAAAGTAAAAATAGATACGATTATTTAATTGTAAAATATAATAATTGAAATAGCAGAAAAGAATTAACATCATTTAATTTGAATTGATTAAAGTGGAGGTATTCTCCAAATAACTAAGTAATATGAATGTATGGAGTACATTAATCAGAAAAACAATGTAGTACGAAGAAGGATTTGTTAGTTATTAAATTCTACGTTCAATCACAGTTTTATTAAAAACATTTAAAATATTGATAAACGTGTATCGTTTCAAAATTTTTCAAAAATTATTAAAAAGATTACTTGTGTCAGCTTCTAAAAATATATTCGATTTATTACTTCGATGAGAAGCACCTATGCAGAGCGCAGAGCACATAGCAAACTCCAAAATTGTTTACATAGTATACATTCATTGGGTATCGACATATTCACGCGCGTAGTATATTGATTAAATTTTCTATTTTGCCTAAAAGTAAAAATTTACTGATATTTTTCAGAAAATTAAAAAAAAACACTGAATTGCAAACCTGCGAACTCATTTTTATCCTCAGAACCAAATCCTATACCAATATTCGCTATTCTCAGACCATTCCAAATATCTATATACATAAACATTAACCAACGTACTACAAACAATACCCTTATATACCAATGCTAACACCGCCATGTCAATAACTTGTTTCTTTATTTCTCATTCACAGCGCCGATCCTCGTGATAATGGACGACTCCGGCCGGATAAAGTCTGGCGAGCGACACCTGAAGGCCGGCAGCGCGTTACGGTTACGCTGCGAGGCGCGAGACGTGCCCGAGCACTATAATGAAACTGTCATTTGGACCAGGGGAGATGAAATCCTCAGCGAAGACGTTAGGTAAATATCCACAGGACGCACGCGCTACTGCTTCTTTCTTTTCGCTTTTTCTTCTGGACCGACCTAATCCTCTATCGTCACACTGCCACTCGCGGCTGGTTTTAAAAGTTAATTGAATTTCCAACTTATTTATTTTCTTCTATTGCTTCGCTGCTGCATCGGGACAAAGTTGTTGGTATTAGTTGTGAAATAATTTTCTGCTAGAGATTGTTTACATATTTACTACATTGCGATAAATCATCGTATAACGCACTTTTAAGCGTTCTTATTTTTTTATTTTTATTTTTTTTTTTTCTTAAAACATTATTCTAGCATTGTAATTGTCATTAAGTAAATGATTGTATGTAAATAACATGGAATGATTAGTGTACTTTTATCGAATAAAACTTTGATACAGGCATTTATCACGTTTTTTTTGTTTACATTTTAGCGAAAACCGAACTACTGAATATTTAGACGGTAGGGAAATTCAAGTTATCGTCACAACTTTAGTAATAGAGAAGGCAACGCCACGCCATGCCGGCAATTATAGCTGCGTCGTACCTGAAAAAGCAAAGGCTACAGTTGCGGTGCATGTCCTCAACGGTAAGTCAGTTATACATGCTTCTTCCCAGAGGTTTTTCGAGTTGTTGTTATAGGAATCAAAGTATAAATGTTTTTTGAAAAATGTCTGTATGGATGTATGCACGTGTGTGTGTGTGTGTGTGTGTGTGTGTGTGTGTGTGTGTGAAAGAAAACTACGTGCTAATGTATTGGCAATGGTGTTTTTATTGAGTAATTCAAAATAATTAACAATGCTCTTTATATTACAAAAAATGAATGGTTACGATTGAATATTTAATTGTAACAATTCTGCTTTGAAGGTAGGAATTTAACAGAAAATGAAAATTTTCTTAAAGAAAAATATAAACCCTTATGAAGCAAAAGAAAAACAAATCCATTAAAAAGATATACGTGTACGCATACTGGCATGCACACATAGTAATACATATGAGTTCATTTGGATATCAAAAAAGCTACATATTTCGATTGCAGAAGTTACAAGAAATTTTTTTAAAACGACTTTATTTTTTCTAACACGAAGGCTTCTCCTAAGAATAAATAAAATATTTGATATCCAAGAAGGTTACAGAAAATATTTAATACCATAAATTATCTCTTTGAACATATCTTGTGTTATACCTGTGAAAATTCATATAAAACGACTTCTTTATACGTATTACAACATACACGCGAATTTATATTAAAAATTTTGTTTGTTAAAAGGTGGAACCGTATTTCGTTCGTTTAAAAATCATGAATAACAGTTCAAACGCATATTTAGATATATTCATCGTATATTGACACTAGTACACGATCATCAATTTTTGACTTACAAATCACAAACAAGACGTTAAACATAATACCACGTGTATGTGTACATACTTACATATGCATATGAACTTAAACTACTTTCTAATCTTATTGAAAGAGAGACCCATTGCTTTGTCACTTGCACAAACAGAGTCTGTACCAAACAGAATACTTAACCATCTACCTCTCCACCCTCTATTCAGCCATTCCAAGTAGTTCACAGCTTCACATATGCACATATTCACAAACAGCTACAGTAAAAATGAATTCTCGTCTGTAACATCGCGTGTGTAACTCGAGTATAGAGACGTCACGCGCGAGACTGGGAATGGCGCGGAGAAACTCCAGAGGGAAAAAGGCGGCATCACGCACTTTTCTACATTAAAGAGTAACTCGAGTACGTGTATAAGTACGTGTATATGTATATATGTATACCTACGCGAACTACTCACGCGAGCTTTTCCCTCAGGCGCGCGCCGAAGAGGCTCAATCGAGCAAGGGAAACGCGCGCGTACGCCATGAAAGTTTTAGCGTGCGATCGTCAGTATATTATTTATATCTTCTACAGAGAGAGAGAGAGAGAGAGAAAAAGTATCGGAAGCAGCTCTACGATTCGTGGCTTATGCAAAAGGGCCTCGCATAATCTTTATACGAGGCGAGCAGACCAGCGTCGAGGGGTGAATCAGTGAAGAAAATTTGTGATGAAATAATTAAATGGAGCGAGGTGTGGGTATATTCTTGTTACGAGTGATGTATTTTTTATTATTTTTTTTTAAGTATTAAGCAGCAAAGAATTTTGATGGGAAAGTAGATTTAACTCGGAGTTGAGTTTGATTAGACGTGGTGTTACAGGAGTTTGGTGATGCAATTATAACTTTGTTGTGTAACGTAAACGCATGGATAATTTTAGTTGAACGTGTGTGTGTGTGTGTGTGTGTGTATGCTTGTACATGAAATCGTGGTGTGGTTTCTCTAAATTTGTGGCAAAAATAAATTTTGCTTATTTCTGAAAATAAAACGTGCGCACCGGCAAATGTATATTTTATGAAAGTATGTTATTGTGCTGCGTGTTACGCGTTGAGTTTCGCAATAACGCATGGTATTTATGGCACTATACTCGTTATCTAATTTATTCATCTGCGCGCGGTTCGTTTTGCAAAACAAAGATTTATTTTTTACTCGTAAAATTTCATTTTTACACGTATATCAGCTGTAGAATAATAAATATCTTACTCGTATATATATATATATATATATATATATATATATATGACCGATGTGGTTGTGAAAAATTTCTGCTCTCTCACTGAAAATTAATTAATTAATAAGAACGACGATGGAATGGTATTTTAAAAAAATTCACGCGCCCCTGTGAATTACGTTAAAGTGTAATTTTGCTTGTTTAATTTTTAACCGTAAATTAATTCGTTCTCATTCGTAACAAACGCTCAACAACGGCGAATTAATTCAATGTGACATATTAAATCTATGGTTCCAATCTTACGAATTCGAAGCTCTTTTTAGAAAGGGATTCGACAACGACCGAGACAAATGATTGCCAAACGATGGATAATATGGAAAGCTTTGCGCAACCTCTATATATTTCGTCTGATCCTTGAAATATATTGCGGTATTATCTTTGCCGAGGAAAATTAGAGAGGTTTAGTATAAAAATGTTTCGTTTCTGTTATTCAAGGTAAAGTCTTTTTCATCAATACAATATAAAGTAACGGAAAGATTCAGAAATCTGGTCGCCAGTAGGTTTTAAAAAATACCCTATATACGTACGACATCATTTCCACCTTTTCACGTTAAAAATCAATTCGAATAAGAGCCGTATCCGTATCGAATGTATCCTTAATTAATCACCTCACCGATTTCTCATGTATTATCTCACAAAGCAAGCATACACGCACAATTTGCGAAACAAGAAAAAGGATAACATCGCAGGCATTACGCACTGTTTACTGATGACTGCACGTCGAGAGGGAGAGAGAGAGAGCACAGGTCGGAAACGACCACGTCTCGGTGTTTGATGTTATTCAACCGAGAGAGGGACAGAGAGAAAGAGCGACATAGAGGGAGAAGAGAACAGAGGACGAAGTGTTACGGGCGGATTACGCTAATGCATTACCAGTACTTGACGTAATTCTGGCCCGCCAACGACGAAGGCCTGATTGCAGGAAAGGCAGCACTTTGTAAGCAGAAGCACAATTTCGGGACTGCAGGATTCATGTTTTTGGCAGTATGCACGCGCGCCCGAGGTTTGCTCTATCTCTCTATCTCTCTCTCTCGCTCTTACCCCTTACTCTACGATTTACAACTGCTTTGCGAGTTTCCATATAATTTTGGGTAGCGCTCGTTTATGAACGATTTTCACAGCGCTGGTCGGGCGTTCGGTGCGTCGTTCAAAGTTATTAATAACGACTTTGAAAGGGTACTGACGATTCACTAGTCGTCGTTTCGTTGGTGTATAACCTTTTCGTCGTTTCGGTAAGTTTATCAAAACTTTCAGAAGCTTTTATTTATAGAAGAAAGTTTGCATAAGATCTTTGAAAAATACGTCTGCAGGGACTGCGAGTACTTAAAGGTTTCTTTAAAATTACAAAAAATTTTAGCTCGAGTTCAAGTAAAATAGAAAAACATTTTTGAATATTTTCAAGTATTTTTCTTTAAAATTTTAAAATTTACATAGATATTATAATAAATGGAAAAATTGTGATTAAAAGCTGCATTTTAAAGACTATATAGAGTATTATGTCAGACAGTAATCGTCTTATTCTACTTGTACCATATATCTTTCAGTATGGAGAAAACCAAAATAGTGAAAATTACCATGAGTTGTATGTGCTGAACAATCTTGGAATACAACAAAAATGTTCACCATAATTTATTGCTTTTTTTTGTTAATTTGAGTCGGTCTTGCTTTTACAATAAACATGTCAATTTTAACCACTGTATATATTCTTTGTACATTAAAAATACATCTTTTATCATAACATTTATTTATTATTAGCCCAAGCGCGTACTATACAGAACTCCGCCCTCTTACCAATATAAAAAGAACTCATAATCCACATAAACCCACACCGAATTCCAACTCCTCGTCTTTCCCCCCTGTTCAAACAGATTTTCTAATGAAAACTCTATTCGCTGTCTCAATCCACTGCTCCACTCTCGAGACAACGACCTTGAAAATCTTCCTCTCCCTCTCTCTCTCTCTCTCTCTCTCTCTCTCTCTCTCTCTCTCTCTCTCTCTCTCTCTCTCTCTCTCTCTCTCTCTCTCGCCTATTGGAGGTTTCTCGCGCGCGCGCGGCGGATCTCTTTTTTCAAGGAAGAGATCGAAGAGGCGGAGGAATGTAAAATTGCGCGAATCGAGCAAATATTTGACGGGATTGGCTTTGGGAGTGGTGAGAGGGAAATAAAGGTTGAGGTGGTGAAAATTAATAAATGCGAGGTTGTGATTCTGCGGTCTTTGGCCGGGATGCTATTAAATGTTTTTCTTTCTTGCTTGGTCTTGTTATATTATATAAGAGTTTGTTGCGAAAACTGATAGAAAGAATTTTAATTAAGTTCAATCGCAGTAGTTACAAAGATGTTTACATAATATTGTGCAGATTATCTCTCTTATAGGAATAGATATAATACTTACTTACTTTGTACTTTGTTCTACGCGTGCGCGAGAGTATAGCGCGCGTCTTTTGAATCGAGGATTAATGATCCGCTGCGAGAGAGGCTTGGCAGCTTCATACATATAAGACATATTATAGAGTAAACAATTGTGTGCGATGGATTTATAATGACGAGGTCGGTATATATATATATATATATATATATATATTTTGTCCTTCTTTTCAAAGAGAAGCTCGGCGTACAATAAAACGATTGTTTGTAACCTCTATAGCCTTGTTTTTGCGCATTTTACTTGAGATTCCTTCGGACGTTTATGAATATTTATACATCCGGACACGTGCAGGGCAATATTTTATAATCCATTTGGAGAAAAATTCGTCAAAGTGATTTATGCGAAAGATATGTACAGAACTGCGCGCATAAATCGAACACGGCCGATATATATTTATCGCAATTTTTCGGATGTCAAAGGCTGACGAATGTCAATAACGTGTCGATGTCAATTTGCAACTCTCGCTGCGCAGGATGTTTAAATCTACGTTAACGGGATACAAATTGTCGTCGCGATAGAGTTATCGTCAGAGGAGACAGCCGCCGGGCTATTAACAATATCTCCTATCGCCATTTGAGTAATTATATCGTCACAGTAATATTGCTAATAATACTGGTGTATCATGTTGTTCCTCGCGTACAAGGCATTAATTAACACAAGATACGAAATTTTTACGCGTATAGAAACAAATAAATAATTAGGAAAAAAAGTGCGATACTTCCGACACCAACAGAGCCCTGGAAAACATCAAAAAGCTTTTACACCGTTGTTAAAATGTAAACGACAGCAATTACCGCGGGACGCTTGAAAAACATGATATTAATGTGAACGAAAAACTTGTACATGTACGTATAACATTACCATTTAACCGACCCCTCGCCAAACATTCATACACATACCCATTGCAAAAATGTACATATAAAAAGAGAGGACTACAATGCTCGAAAGAGCCGTATATATTACCACGATCTGCATTTTTAAATAATCTCCTGTCAGATTAAACCATCGGCCATTGTCGTTAATGCAACAAAAAGCCGTGCCTCATTATCGATACACCAAATGAATCACTCGGCTCTTTTTGATACGACCCTCGTTATTCCCCTACTCCCTCCCATAGATTTAACGTTAGCCTCTTTTGTTCGCGAATAATCAAAGTTTCATTATAGTCATTTACCTTTATTACCGGGGCCCACTTATTCAGCCTGCTGGGGGATTTACAGATAATTAAAACGCGCCCTCTGCGCGCGCGTGCGGATATTTTTAATGCCTCCCCCGGGAGAGAAAGGAAATCGATCCGCGATCATCCGCGCCGTTATGATAAAACGGAACGATCTCGAATGATGCGGCGTTGCTAACGAATGGGTATGGGCGAAAAGAACGAAGTATACGGTGTATATTGATCATACGATGTGTGTGGGAGGAGAACAGTTTGTTTTTTTAAATTGCGTGATGTGTGTACGCGCGTCTCTGTACGAGTGAATGTCAAGTGTGCATGGAGTTGAGTTCGCTGGAATTTTTAGAATTTAATGCGGTCGTCAAAATGATAATTGAATAAAGATTTTCTATCGTTATTATTACATTTTCGGATTAGATTACAATCCTAATTGAGTAATCCACATCGCATCAATTTAACCACTTCTCCACTAATAATTATACTGTCCTTTCACCTTTAAATTCGTCCTCTACAATATCAAAAACCCAAACTCTTCCTTCGCCCAAAACGAAAACCCGAAAGAACCTCCCGCCTAAACAACTTCATTAACCTCGTGTACACTCCCGGCCACCTCACTCAGCCGTTAGCCAATCCAACCAGCCAGCCCACAGCATCGAACACGCATCGCTCTGGAATCCCGCGGGCAACGTTCGCGTCGAACGTCGCCCGGAGCCAGGGTGTGGCGCACGCGAACACCCGCACGCGAAAAAAAAAGAGTCAGGAACGATGAACTTCCAGCCCGTCGCGTTTATTTTCTTCCTCGCGCGTGACAGTGTGTCCGTTTTGGGTTTCGATATTAACGCCCGCGAGTGCTTTTCCCGGTCACTCGCGGATGAGAGTTGTCGTGCGCGTATAGAGAGAGAGAGAGAGAGAGAGAGAGAGAGAGAGAGAGAGAGAACCGGGAGCTTTTTCGGGAGAGAGTGGGAGGCGCTGTGTTTTTTTGGCATCGGTGATGAAAGAGCGGAAATTGCAATTTAAAAGGGAGGAATTAGGAATGGTAATGTGTGTGTGCGTAGAGTGCTATACGTGGCTTTTTAATAACAACCGATGCATTTGTGTATGTAACTCTGCTACGAAATGGGCAAAATTTTTAAGTGCTTTATACTTGTGATGGATTGAAATTTTAAGCGCGTTTTGCTGGAAATGACACATTTCTAATAGCCGCAGCCACGATATAGCTACTATTAATTTGTATATCGATATACGTGACTGAAATTCGTTAAAACGAAGAGATAAAATTTAACGTAGGGTAAGTAGAGAAACATTTCGTTTGGATTATAGATAACAACAGTTCGAGTATCTTTATTCATTAGTTAGTTAGTAAACGTTGCATTTTACCAAAATACCAACCAACCATAAACTAATATCCCATCGAAATCATAATACCTATATTATACTAAACTCGCACACTCATCCTAATCCTCAACTCGAAATATCCTTCCGCCCTTGCACCCTCCACCATCTGCATTATATTCAGTTCTCCCAACCCTCTCCCCGCCAAAACATAATCCCCGTCCAAAAAAAAAAAGAAAAACAAACCGAGTGTAACAAACACTCCCGCGCAATCCTCGGAAACAAAAAACCCCGCGCCCGACGAAATCAAAGTCCGCCCTGCCTATACACATATATACACTCGGACTCGCGTAAGTGGAACGCGCGCGTGTGAGCCCGCCGGGAATTCGAAGTCGATACACACTCGACACAGTTCCGGGCCGTCTGGCGTAGCAGCGACAGCGCGATTTTCCGCGCTTTCCTGCCGCGCGCGGCGCAGCTGCCGTCGATGTGCGCGGTGTAGCACGGTGACGTTTTGTTTTCGAGGGGGAAAGGGGGGAGAAGGAAATTCGCCGAGGTGTGCGCAGGGAACGTCGTTAGGATAAAGTTTAAGTATATAGTTTTGCGAAATTACGTAGAAATGTATAGCTTTCTGTTGTATAATATTATAAATTGTTTATATACACGATATTATCTCCAAATGTTATAAATTTTTTATTTTACGAAAGGTACTTTAATTGCGTGTCTGCGAGATATCTGACAAATTCCATCGTCGTTTTTTAATAAAACGCGAGCGAGCTTCATTAGATATCCAATTAGAACCCCAGCGAGGCCTCGTTTCCTTACCAGCGAAAATCGCCAGCACACTTTTCTCACCCCGGCGCAACTCCCCGTGAATTGATTTGTAAAAGCAATCGGGCCGCGCGTCAGCAGGCTGGCGCTTGACATTAATCACGATGACGTTCTGATTGGCACTAATTGTTACCAAGACCGTCTCTATCTATATATACACGCGCGCGCTTCGCGGAGCTGACAGGCATTGAACTTGCGCGCGCGCAACTCGCTTGGAACTGTAATTAAACGAAAAATAATTCGCCGCTAATTTCGCTGACGAGTTTATTTTTAGCGTCCTTCTAATCTCGTTTAGATCGCTCGAATATAATTCACAATTCGTATGAATCGCTAATTTTGATTTCTTTATTTTTTTTTCTTTACATCAAGGGGGCGATTTATGTCTCGAAATGTCTCGAAATATAAAAAAGAAAGCAGCATTATTATAGAAAACATCTCAAATCTAAGAATCTCGAATTCAGTTGTCCTCCACGCCACAACCCCCCAGCAACGCGGTTCATAACAACCGATGACACGGCGCAAAGCTCTCCCCCCACCAATTAACAAATACCAACTCGCCAGCACATCACATTTTCCGGGCACGATCCAAAACGCGCTCGGAATAACACTGCCCCCTCAGATCTCGGCAGGAAAAATGCGCGAATTCACCGCTCCCGCCGCCCTTTGTACACTGCGCGTGTATGTATATAGCCATCAAAAACTAAACCAACTACAACAAAAATATACCCAGCCCGTTTATTTATGGCACACATAGTTGACACACGCGCGCGTCATTTGTCTCGCACTCGCCTGACTGAAGAATCGAATTAGCGGTCGCCGGCCACTGGTAATTGATAAAAGTACGCACTCGTGTGTGTGTGTGTGTATATGTGTGTTATCGCAGCGGTCGTCGACTTTACCCGGGGTATTTATACGGGCCGGGTGCGGGGTCGCGTTGTAAATGGGGCCATTGTCGGAGAGTTTTTATCGTCCGGAAAATTGTCCTGCACTCGCTCGCGCGTATATATAGGGCTCTGCGTGTATATATAGGGCTTTTCGAAATGGCTTCCCGCACTGTGCGGCTGCGCGGGTTAGCGCTTGTAAAACAGTTGCGAATTGAAGCTCCTCGCGGGGTTCAATTTTATTTACTATATATAACATCGTTGACTAAATAAAAAAAAAAGAAAACCATAAACGACTTTATAGTGTAAATAATATAGCTCACGCAGAGTTTGAATATTACATTGATGTTTACCGGAAAAATAGCGGCTTTAATTATTGGTATATGAACAAAGTTTCGGTGTATAACTGCAAATGAATGAAATTCAACAACATAATTTTAATCCATTCAGACCACACGCGCCGTTTTAATTCTTGCCCATATCCCGGGGTATGTTACACATTCAATTCTCAACTGATAAAATTTAATTACAAATTTAGTGTCCAGAATTAATTTCGCTCGCTGTAAAATCATATATAGCTGGGCGTGTATGCACACACTCCAGTGCGGTAGATACTATCTCATTACGCGTCATTTTATCCAACGCGAAATTTAATTTTCCCCTATTATAAGTATACTTTCCATTAAACCATTTTTTCACCGCCCGCCTTCACCCAAAAATTCCGATCCAATGCGAAATAACCGCCTCAAGGTAACTACCTATATCCCTCCTCTCGCTCACTCTAATTCACATTAATAATACGCGAGAGCGAGGCTTATGCCGCTATTACCGAGCAAACGCTCGCGAGACGATCGTATTTCGGCCGGCCTCCGATACAGAAACAATGCCGGGCACCGACAGCGCGAGCAAATACTTCGGCGGCTATTGTCTCCCTCTGCTCCTCGTCGCAGTCGCGATATCATAAATGACCAGTACTAGGGGGCTCTGGTCGGGACACGCGGAGGTAGCGCTGTCGAGTGGAGGGCGTAAGAGAATAGGGATGTAAAGAGTTGTAAGGGGCGGTGGTGATAGCGTGGTTAGTGCTCAGAGATAAGCTGAAGATCGTGGACGAAAGGTAACTTCTTTTTTTCGGAGGGGATTTAATTGAATGATTCCCCTAAGATTCCACGATCCATAATTAAATTTTTATCAAAGACATTCATATAGCCTAAAAATATCCCAGCGGCCTTTATTTTCCCAGGGACTAATCTAATTTGCTCGCTCGGATGTCACGCGAGAGCGAGTCGCAACACAGCCGCCGGGCAATTAATTAACCTTCTCGCTAATCCCTTTGCAGACGCGCGTCCGGTCATCTAATCGCTCTCGCCCTCTCTCTCTCTCTCTCTCTCTCTCTCTCTCTCTCTCTCTCTCTCTCTCTCTCTCTCTCTCTCAAGGTAACTGACGTACTTCACTCCGCTCCTCAAGTAAGTTCATTTTTTCCGTATTATTCACCATCTCGATTGAGTTTGACTTGTTCTAGTCCAAGCAGACTCCCGCTGGCTCCTT
>JAWWEQ010049350.1:0-13680 GCA_035583055.1 Torymus tubicola
AGTTATGTGCAATGAAATTATTTGAAATATATGATGTCATACTGAAAGTTTTTAAGCAGAAGTTGGAGTTCAAGAAAGAAAGCCATTAATGTTTTTGTGTATTATTATTGTTATGACAAAAAATAAAATACATAGCTTTGAATTTGATCATTAAGTTTCTGAGGTTATATTATGTATCGTCGCTCTGGATTAAAAAGGAGTCAACTCGGCGTCGTCTTCAAAAAGGGGTCAACTCGGTGTCCGGTTCAAAAAGGAGCCAACTCAAAGGCAAAAAATTAGCCAGTTTATATATGAGAATGGTTTTACTTTTAATCATTTTTGTATACATCCATTTATCACAAAAGCTAATTTTCTTTTTTTTGAACATTTAAATACTTTTCTTAGCAAACCGGTGATGTATTTTTATAGGTAAAAGCTCAAATATTTTTTTTATAAGCTATGGTACAAAGAAAAAATTTACATAAGATATACATAACATATTTTATCATCAATAATGTACTGCTGTCTATAAATATATTACAAATGATATATTTTCCTATTCAATGGTGTTGCCAACCTAAATTTCGAGAATAAAAAATCGCGTTTGAGTTGGCTCCTTTTTGAAGACGACGCCGAGTTGGCTCCTTTTTGAAGACAACGCTGAGTTGGCTCCTTTTTGAAGACGACGCCGAGTTGACTCCTTTTTGAAGATGCCGCCCAGTTGACTCCTATTTGAAGACGACGCCGAGTTGACTCCTTTTTAATCCAGAGCGACGGTATATTCTTGAAGTCCCATGGCATTTTGCAATTAAGATGACAAAGTTATCATCACAAATTATTAAGAGGTTTGGAAATTTTTTTGTCTTAATTTGTTATCGTGCTATAAGTATTCTAATGTTATCATTTATTAAAAGCTTTTATATATGTTTTAGTGTATGCTTATATGGATATGGATTAAAGTTTTCTAAAGCCGTTGTTCTAAAAGTTCATAATAGAATTATTATTGATGACTTAAAGTGCATAGTGAAACATTTATTTCAAAAAAGATATTGACTAAACATAAAAAGAGTTATAGAAAATCTCTAGTTCTAAATGAAGTTGTGAGACCTGGTTGATTGATCAAGAATGACTTTCAGTGTAGTGAAACATTTATTTAAAAAATAAGGTATTCACTAAATAAACATAAACAGAGTTACGGAAAATCTCCAGTTCTATTTGAAATTGTGAAAAGTGTGAATAATGTTTAAACATCTTTGGAAATCAATATTGATTGTTGTAATATGGAAACTGAAGAAAATAATGTAACACATTGTCTAATACAGTTCTTAAAACATTTAAAAAAGTTGTATGATCTTCCCACATTAAATTTATTTGACAATGATAGTCAAATAGAAAATGATAAACACAAGAAAAATAAAAACATTTTTTTAATATACTAAATAATAATGAATGTGAATTGTGTAAGAATAAAATTAAGTTTTTGTTTTCAGTCATCAGAATTACAAAATCTATAAGTTTCTAGACAATTTTTATGGAAATTCTAGTGAGAAAGAAAATCATAAATAATGTTGAAATGGACAAAGGTTGATATATCAATAAAAGAAATAACACAATTCTCGATTACTAAGCAAGATTTTATATATTAGGAAGATTTTCAACAGTTATACTATGAATTATTACTTTTTGAACATAATCTCAACAATATAACAACATAAACTACAACTGGGAAAAGAAAATAAATACAAAAGAGATTGTTGATGAACAAAGCAGTGGTGGGTCAAGTGATTCAGATAATGTTATTCAAAGTAAAAAAAAAATAATGAAAAAATAGTAGTTATTGCTTCTGAAAATGTTATTGATAAACATTATAGGAGTGAGTCAAGTGATTCAGATAATGATATTCGACATGAAGAAAAAAGCTTACTCTCTTTATTTCAAGCAAGTATTTACTGTCCACATTTATATAATGCAGAATTCTCTAATAATTTATACTGCTATTCTCAGTATGCCTATGATGAAGTGTCAGAAATGATTACATCGATGGAGACCACTGTGAAATAGAGTGGTTTCACTTTCAATATGTTAGTACCTGATTCAATAGAAAAATTAGAGAATGATACAAAATAAACAATACGTTTTTAAGAACAAGTTTTTTAATTATCATCAAACTTTCTTAAAATGAAAATTAAATATGTTAATGTCAAACATTTTTAAGTTTATCGCTCTTATTTTTAGGTTTCATTGTAAACGCAAAAACAACAAAATAAGGAGAAGATAGATAGCATTAGACATCTCACTTTAAACTAAAGGAAATTTAAAAACCTGATTCCTGACATTGGTGCTATTGAATTATGTATATTATTTTAATACTGTAAATATTTTTAATTTTAGGATATATGAGATCGTTACTTCTAGAAGTTGCTAAATCAAGTGATAAATTTGTAAATGTTGTAAATTTTTTTGTCATTATTTTTTAATATTGCTATAGTTTTCTACCCAGTTGAAAATATCCATATGGATTTTATATGGATTCCATATGGGAACTCATATAAAAATTAGTTCGAAAACGTTACATGGATTTCCATATTGATATCGTTATGGAAATCATCATGGTAATCCATCTCCATATGGATTTCCAGGTGGATTTCCATATGGAAATTTATTAGCAGTATTACACAAATCAGTGATACGGAAATCCACATGGTTTTCCATGAGATTTTTTTTTCACTTCCAGCGAAGCATGGAAATTCATGTGGATTTTCATATGGAAATTTCTTATTGACCTATTCCGAAACTTTCCATGTGGAAATCCATATGGTTTCCATGTGATTCCCCATCGTAATTTTTAATGAAACATGGAAATCCATGTCTATTTCCATTCTGAGATTTGTTTTTACATTCTACACCTAAAATAAAATCAACGTAGTTTAAAGTGGATTTCTATGTAGTATTCCATTAGGATTAATATATAGACGGTAGATTCAATATGTAAAATTTATATGGAAATCCTTACGGATTTCCATGTTCGATTGTAAGCCACCTAAAAGAATTACGTGAAAAACCATATGGATTTCCATATAAAAAAATTTCGAAAAAGATCAGAAAGAAATCTTCAAATGGAAATCCACATGGATTTCCATGTTTCATTAAAAATTAAGATGAGAAATCACATATAAAACCATATGGATTTTTATACCCCGTACATATTTATTTTTATATCAGCTGGAATTCCAGGTAGATCTGGTATTCCAGTTAGCTGTATTTAAAATATTTTTGTTAATATCTAAATTATGTTAATATTTATGCAAGACATTTAGTACTTTCTGTAGTAGCAAGACTTTATCTAAAGTCAAAATGAGAGAATCCAAGCCTCGTCTTTTATGTCTTTACGTAATTACGTAAAGGCACATTCCAATTTCCAAAAACGGGACACGCGTCGTAGTACGGCTAATTAGGATAGAAAAAAATAACGTGTTAAAAATCGTGGTTCTGTTGTTATCGAGAGGGGAAGTGGCAGGAAGAGTTGCGAGAGTGATCAAACTTTTTTTTTTATGGACCTTTCAGTATTTCAGTCAATTTTAAGATCCGGAAGGGGTGCTATTTTGCCTATCTTATCCCCGGATAGCCTTTTTAGATAAGATATTGTAACGGTCTCTGCGTTATCGACCGACAAAAAACAAGTGTACACATGCACCCATAACCCAACCCTCTCCTTCTCCTGGCCTACCACTACGCGCCATCGCCTGTAATACAGCTACTCCTTCACACACGAAGTGGGGATAGCCCCAACTACAGTATTGGGCATATATATATTTTAGCATAGCGCGCGGCCTCTCCTCTCCCGCTACTAAGCGATTCTTCCCACCGATGTACAGCGGTGCAGCAGCACTGTTCGTGGGAGAGGTAAACTCGCTGGTATAAATAAGGTCAACGCGCGACTGCTGGGACGCATTTCCTGTCTGGAAAATACAGTGGTAAGAGTTCTACGAGCACTGCTCTGGTCTTACCACACTTGCTGCCCTGTATAAATACTTGTATATGCGTCAATAAAATCACTTTTATACTTATATCCTTGTAATTATTCAATAGTCATTTTCCCTCACATGTCTCCCACCTATCCATCCCTAGGCTATTAAGTGGGAATTTCGAGAACCGCCCATATACCCGAACTTCCTTTCTGTGGCAGGCAACGAATTGCTTCAATTCTCGATGTTATCCCGCCTGACTTGGCATCGGTAGTGGAACTTTCGAGAATAGCTACTGTCCCGTAACCCTGAGGTACGCCCTGGGCAATGACCTGGAAGCATTCGTGCGCCAGAGACTTCCTCAGGATAAGCATCTTCCTCCAATCACAGGAAAAGCCTATTACTCACAAAATAAGAATTTATGAAGGTCGGTGAATTATGTTAGTCATGGTACAACTAAGGATACAAATTTAGATATGTATAAAACACGATTGAATAAATGAAATGCTGAAGTTTTTTCACGAATAATCGGTGAAGCCGACATAGTGGCTGCAGGAGCATAATATCACAGTGACTGCTATGCATGTTTTAATCATTATCCTGCTACTAGTAATGTTGGTCGTTCCGTTGGTGAAAATATTAGTGCTGCCATCAACTATAAATTAATTATTTATGAAAAAATAGAAAATAATGTATATTTTTACTATCAGAGATTCTAGAAAAATTAGAAAACAACTTCAAATATAGACCAAAATTTCGGAAGCCTTGTTTATTCTTTTGCTTTTTTCATTTAATTTTGAACACGGATCATAATTATATAAGATAATTTATAGTAAGTCTAAGTAAAATTCATGAAATATTTTAAAGAGCATACATTTTGAAAAGAGGAACAATAAGTAGTATATGGTAGTAATAGAATTATGAAATACTAGTTTTTTCTTGGTAACTTACATAGAAGATCATGACTGTCCTTTACGATTGTACACATTGTTACTCAAGGGTCCATTGAGACCGTTAGAGGAAGATGGAACTGAGGTGTGAGTTGAGGATACTACGATAACTCACAAGTATCAGGAGAACATGATGGTAGGAAGTGGGGGGAGACGAGCGTGCGCGGCTGAGGCAAGTAGTCGTTGTACAAGAACTGATAAAAAATTAGAAGTATTATAACTATACGAACGATATGCAAATACAAATTAACAGAACTATGCGATGTTTTTTGACCAGATCTATTGGTTTCTTGTATGAGTTAATTTTTTAGTGTCTTCCATATGTTGAAAGTGTTATTGCAGTACAAATATTTAACATTTGTGAAAAGGTTTTTTTCAAAAGGTTATTTTGTTTATCAAAGATTTGTATTTTGTTAAAATATATTGTGTTTTGATCTTTCGGCATGTACTGCCGATGCAGAGATGTTAGAGCAATTTTTTACGGCTCTAATATGTTCATCAGTCTGTATTTTGAATTTCCAGCATGAGAAGAGTTTCCGGTTTCCGCATACTACTGCGAGTACCCGGACTGTGACCGAATCTTTACGATCAGCAGCAGCAGGCTGATCCACCATCAAAAGGCTCTCAGGGCATGGAACGATAAACCGGTTATCCAGTAGACCAACCAGCCATACGACATTTGACGAGAAGAGACCGTGCGGTTCACCCGACGAGAAATTGCTTTTACTGTTTAAGGAGTGCGGTTTATCAACCAATCCTTCCCACAGCGATCCATTCCCCGCATTAGCAATTTCCGACAATCCCAGGAATATTAGGCCATCGCTCAATGAGCAATCCACCAGCGGAGGATCTTCGTCAATACCGCCTAATAAACACCTCCAGAGCCGCCAACCACCAGAGAGTCTGACAGATTTCGTGATACTTGAAACAATCTTAGGGTACTAAATTCTGATGATTAATAAAGACGCGACTATAGACAATCATAACTCCCCTCCCCCCCGGCCAAGCTCCAGTAAGAAGGTCATAAGATGAAATTGCGCCACAGTCCAAAGGTACTGAAAGCACAACAGTGCTCACTGTAATAATTTCTGTACACAGATACACATACGAAGTGTTTCATATCACTCCCTCCACGCAACATCTCTTATTTGTAAACCATCATTTACGATAAATTAAATACAATACAATACAATACAACACGCGAGCACCAAATCGTGTTATTTTCAACTCATGTTTACTAAAATATACCTAAAATAAACGTTCATTAATATTTTCAATGTATTTTTTTCTTATGTTTCCAATGATGTGAGCAGTTTTTTTAAAATCATCCATTTTCATTTAAAAAAACTACAAAACATCTTATACCTCAAAAAGTATATTTTTAATATTTTTCTGACCATTTAGATCAAAAGCTGAGCGGCTTCAAAATCAGCAGGCTGAGGTTCCATTCCACACGGAATCTCTTGCATGTTTGAAAAATAAAAATATTGGTTCATATTTAATTTAGCTTAATATGTATGTTCAAATACAGTCAGTAAAACAGATCACGAAATAGTATATTACGCAACTAGTGCGCAAAGCAGGTGATTCACGCACGAGTCGAGTTTAAATTAAGTATGAATGTCCAGTTTACTTTCTAAAATAGTAAAAATTCCTGAGTGAAATTATAAAATTTACTATTTTTCTAGTATGCCCCAGCGCTACTATAGAAAATAGTAATTTTTTCTATATAAATTTAAAATTTTCGTACATTTTTTTCTCCATGACAAAATGTAATATTTTAAGAAAACTGCTTGTGTTTGGGAATTATAAAGGAATTTGTATACGCCAAGTCTCATCAATTCTGCCAACAGAACAATGTGAACATCTCATGTGGAACCATACGAAGAAATTAAACTTGGCAGATTCTACCTTTTCGAAATCTCAGCCTGTGGATGTTCTCATCAGAGCTGACTACTATGGTCAAGTCATCAAGCCCAATCTCATAAAAGAAAGTGCAATGGAACCAGTTGCACAGTTATCAGTATTTGGATGGCTAATTATCGGACCCTACAACTCAGCGGTAAATACAAAACGGTACATCACACACGGATTGCACTCAACACAGAAGAATTGCAGATGTTAGTTACACGGTTTTGGGTTCAAGACAAACCACCTTCAACATCTATTGTCAAACTCAATAAGGAAGAGGTATTGTGTAAACAACACTTTGCTGACACTCACATTCGGGATGCTCATAGACGATATTAAGTAAGATTACCTCTCACACAATCAGTTGATGTACTAGACAAATCAATTGGCAAGGCTCAAGCGAGTCTCAATCCAATACTCACAAAATGCAACCACAACAGCATCTACAAGGAAAGGTATTTTGCATTTACGGACGAATACTGCAAACTGGGCAATATGGTGGAGATCCCTCAACGGGAAATATCTGCCAAACCATCATTTTATCTTCCTTACTATGGGGTGTTGAAAGAACAGTTTAACGACCAAACTCAGAGCAGTATTCAACGGTTCAGCACTCACAACCAACGGAAACTCATTCAACAACATAATGCACACTGGACCTAACCTCTCACCTAACATTGTGGATGTTCTCACCTGGATTCGTATCCACCCATTAGTATTCTCAACTGACATCACCAAAATATATCGTCAGATCAAGGTTTATCTTCAATATTGGAATTTACAACGTATTTTGTGGGAAGATTACAAGGGTCAACTCACTCATTTCTATTTGACAAGAATCACTTATGGAACAAGAGCATCACCATACTTAGCTATCAGGCTACTTCGTCAGCTGGGGAAGGATGAAGGAGATAAATATCCAATGGCTAAGGACTCATTACTATACGGAAGATATGTGGACGATTTCTTCGAACGTCGCTATGCACGGCGGGCGGATTTCCATTAGCCAAGTGGAACTCCAACTCATTAGAATTTCTCAAGCAATTTCTCATAGAGCCACAAGGTAAAGAAGCTGTACCATTAGATGATTGGAATATACCCCGAATGAAATAGTTCTCTCAATCGGACAAATTCACCTTCAGAATGACTCTGCCGTGCAATAAGGAGATGATAACGAAACGAATTATATTCTCGGAAGTTTCTAAACTTGTACGATTTAGATCAATAACATCTAGTCATGCACATTCACATAACCTCTACAATTAAATCAGAAATATTTCATTGTAACCCCATGTGCCAGCAGCACAGTGAAATCACCACCAGTAGCAGACTCAAATACAACAGGTGATCTTCTCACCAGGTCACTCAGTGGAATTTACATTTATTTGGCCAAACTCTTTTCTGTCGGACAAACTCACTTATTACAATGGGTCAGTTGCTCCTTCACAGGGAGCTTGTTATTTCAAATGCTATATTATAAGCACAATAACCGGGTCAATGAAAATGTTATTTTTAACTTATGAACTTGTGATGTAACCATACAACCGGAATTAATATTATATCTACAGGCTTTACAATGTAAATTTTCTGCGAGCAACTTATTGTCATTCAAACACATTAATAGTAATTAATTAAGTTTGTTTTTATTTTCTATTATAAACTGATGTAATATATCGTAATATATTGTAGTTTTTTTATATTTCAACTTGTGTTCGACTCAAACTTATTTCAAAAACCCTCCCACAGCATGTTACTCATAATTTATATTGACATTCTCAAACAGCTTGCATCATTAATAATTTAAGGAAAAAATACGTCGGAAACCTTTATGAAACATTTTTTTAGGTTCGTTTTAGTATTTCAGTATAAAAAAATATGATTTGGGAATAGTACCATTTTGAATTTTCTCAAAATTAAAAAAAAAAGTATGCTATTATTCTTAATACATATTTCAACAGCTTTTGTCCGAAACTTTTTTTTGCCGAACATTTTGAAAAAAATACCTCTTTGAGAAAACAAAAGTCGTTTTTGTGATATTAAAAAAAAAAAAAATTTATTTGAATAGTTTTCATTTTCAAGAGCAACTGATCATAGAGGCATATTGGACAAGTGATTTATATTATGAGGGACGAGCAGTTCTCCGTCAAACCTCTCTCTCCCGTCGCCTATATTTGTATACTATTTACCATAATATATAATAATTATTACAGGTGCGGAGAGCGAGAAGGAACCCGAGTCACTGCAAGAGCGGGAGAGACAGAGAGAGGGAGAGACGAAACTGTCCCGAGAGCCCACGTGCGTGCGAGTGAATGTAGTCTTGGCCTTGACCGCATAAAGACGAGCTAATTTCTAGCAGCATATTGTTGTGCCTGTGTGAGCTCCCTCGCGACTACCGCTACTTCAACGTCCTCTTTTGTTAGAATATTTGCGTGCAACGCTGTGTCAGTGCAGCAACTTGTCGGTGCAACTCCGCTACACCCGGCATAAGCGACCTCCGCAGTACGAGCAGACACCGGAGCGAACTTCGCAAGACTGTCAAGCTGAGAGTAACATTGTAAGTGTCTTCTCGATTCTCTCTCTCTCTCTCTCTCTCTCTCTCTCTCTCTCTCTCTCTCTTGCCGTTCAGAGTAGATCGAGCGGACTCCCCGCGCTCGCGCATTAAACGCGAAAGGTGAAGCATTGGCCTCCGGCCTAATAAACCGATGTTCTTTTGATGTGCAGTGTTTTTATTTTATTATCCCATCACGTTTTCGAGTTATTCTTCCCTCCCAGACTTACTTATCCATTTGTACAGATAATTTCACACTAGCCGGGAGCTAGTTATCCGTTACAATATTATCCGTTACAATATCTACAAAATCCATTGAGTGATCTCCAAAAAAATCGTGAGTCAAATGGATTTGAAGGCTTGGGTTGTAAAACTCACGTTATAAAAAAAATTATTATATTATAAATTCTCAGAATCTATAAATATATACAATGTATATATTATTTACAATAATATTGTAAATTAGTCTTGTATGTAGGCTTGACTCCAGAGGCCACTAGTTATCACTCTATCTCAACCCTGATAATTTAATCACTCAAACCTACTCCTAAAAAAATTTTAGGTGAAGGAAGGATATACTAATGAATTGGCAGCAGTTTTGTTATTATTATCCTCTAAAATAATAAACTTTTAAGATTGTATATTAAAATAAAGAAAATAAATATTGCAAATTACGTTTCATATTACTGAGCTGTTACAATCCAAATATAATACTTACCTCAACATAAGTGTAGAAAAAGTAGAGAACCTGCCAAAAACATATTATAGGACAAAGTAAGAGATTTGCAATTCCAATCCACAGTATAATTTTAGATAAACCTCGAGCCAATTCTTGACGCTTGTTTAATTTTTTGTAATCTTCTTTGAGGTGCCAATTATTTTCAAATGGTGACCAAGGTCCACCTAGTCAATTAATTAATTAAATTATAAAGTTATCTGTTTCATAATATTAAAAAATGAGATATCTCAAACTTACGGAAGAATAATAATTCTAAATTGTACGTATAACCTCTTGTCATAAAAATAATATCTCCTATAACTGGAATATTCAAATGTACAGGAATAAGAGATTTATTAATCATTGCGACTAAGTAGTTTTTAAATCGCAAAATTCTGTGATAAATGTCAAGTTCTGTGAGTTCTCTTTTATGAATACACATTTCTTGTTCTTTTTGAACTTCAATAACCTTTTTTTGAACTTCATGCCATGTTAAATTATCAAGATCTTTATCATGAATCTTTAATGCAGAATTAAAAAATGATTTGATATCCAGAAATTGAATAAAATGATACAAAACTTTAATAAATCGCAAAAACCAAAATATACAAGAAATAAAAACACCTATCCAACTTAATAAATTCATGTTGGCTATGCATTGTCTTGATGGTAAGACTGCATCACTTAAAGATGTTTTATTATGATGATTATCTGGCGATTTATCTCTGAAAAAAATTATAATAAATTCAATAAGTAATGTTATAAACTGCTTATAGTAATACAAGAGAATTTGCATAGTATACAATGTTTGCTATTTGATCGTCGTGAAAGTGTGCTGATTCATATAAAATCGAAAACAAACAACCATAAAATATGTTTTGTTTTGATTTTCGTCCATAGAAAGTTTGTACTTATGTAGCATATTCATCGTATATAGTTCTGACCATCTAATAGCAGTGTATTTTATTTAACCCGTTAGCGCCAATAAACTCTGATTTTTGTTATTATTTTAAAACTTCATGCTTCTGATTATAAAAGGAAAATAACTGAATCGTAAATATATTTTCCAGTATTAAGAATAGCTCATTTTTAGTAAAAACTAAACATAGCACCTATCAAATAAAAAAAATAAAAAAATAAAAAATTTGTTTCATTCTTCTGCGTACTTTAGCTTACTCTAGAAACACAATAAATTTAAACTCTCCAGGAGTCCAATTTTGATAAAATTTTGGAGAAATGTTCTTTAATAAAAATTAAATGAATAAAAGTATAATGTGGACAAAAATTGATAGCTATAATAACCTCAAAAGCATGTATAATCATGTATCACTTGCGATATTTTTTTTGTTTCATGCAACATTTAAAATTTGTAAAACAAGTTATTCTTGATGTGGCTGTTTTTATTTTATAAAAAAAATGTATGTAGCTGCTTCTACAAACAAAGATTTTACGTGACTTTCACAAACACAAAATCACTGTGACCGCATATTCCGTCAAAGTGATGATATTATACTAAAATTTAGATTCATACATAATTTTTTACTCATCCCGGATCTATCTGCTTATACCTATCTAAAGCTTTTGCATTTCCCCGCTACTAACAAAACGACATTGACTATTTTTTACACTTTGCAAAATGTGGTCTCTAAGCTCTATGATAGGAAATTATGGATTGGAGTAGTGATGAATCAGAACCAGATGAGTTGTTGTTCGAAGATAGGACTGGTGCTTCTGAACCTACTGATCCGTTAGAATCATATTCTGAGAATAAAAACATTCCCAAACTATCATTTGATTCAATTATCTATTCATCTATAAAAGATTTTGTCAGATAATCTAGTATATGTGCCAATATATCGGGAAACAATCCATTAGATTATTTCGATTTTTTCTTCAATTCGACTATCGTGAAAATGATTATTGATCAAACTAATCTTTATCAAACGCAAAATCCTGAACCATTGCATAGTAAAATGGCACAATGGAAAGATATAAACATTGAAGAAATACGAATATTTCTTGACATATCGATCAATACAAGACGTGTCATCAAAGGTGATCTAAAATACTATTGGAGTAAGGATCCACTATTATGTACCCGTAATAGATATCTTCAAATTTTGCGTTATTTACATTTTAAAAATAATGAAGAAATCATAGACTACCCTTTAATTTTAATAAACTATTTTTGTCTACTATTAAACCTAGAAGAAACCTTTGCATTGATGAGAGTTTGATGTTATGAAAAGGAAGGCTAAAGATAAACAATTTCTACCTTTGAAAAGACATCACATTGGTATAAAGTTGTTTGAAATAGTTGATTGTTAAACTGGCTTTTTGTTAGGATTTAATATCTACACTGGATCCGATACCGATTTTGAGAAATTTGGCTTGGGAATTACTGGAGACATCGTAGGTTATTTATTGAAACCCTATTTATATGCCAGATACAGGAATATGTGGAACAGTAAGAAAGAATACAAAAGGAATGCCTAAATTGAACAGTAAATTGAAGAGAGTTGAAATTCAAGTAGCCCATACTGATACTTTATTTGCCCTCAAGTGGTTGGATAAGAAGGAAGTATATATGATTACGACAGTTCATGAGGTTGATTATGGGACGACCGAAGAAAACATTGGAAAGCAATAGAAGATACAGTACCGTTCAAAAGTTCGTAAACATATTTTTTTTATACCTCCAACATCAACCACCAATTTCTCGGAAACCCCGCGATAGATATTAAATTTTCTCGCAGATTTTGGAAGATAAGTAAAAATACTATCTTTTCATACACTTCAATATGTTTTAGTAACTTTTTAAAGATATTTCTTTCATGTTTGAAAGATTTTCAATTTTAGTCAATTTTAAAATTTTAGTCAAACACGCGTAACTTTGCGGTAAATGTATAAAATTAAAAAATTCACAAAAAGTAGAAAGTAGACGTAATTTCCTACTAGTTTTTTCGGAAGAAATTTTGTGTATATATTTTCTGGTCAGAGATATAAGCATTTAAACATGAGAAATGAAAGAAATATACTTAGTACACATTTATTACGTAAAAATAGTATAATACATTAGACATACATAAATAAACAACCTTTTTTGTTTTATAAACAGTTATACGAAATTAATCTTTATTTTTACTTCATAAACGAATATATTAGCACTATGAGCGGCTCGGTAAACAGCTTAGTAAGATATCTTTAATTTTCATGATATTTCTCGATAAGTAGAGTCTTACTTTCATAAATTTAAAACGTTAGTTCTTATAGTATTACTGTTCTTATCACTTGATCTACCCATATTGAACTCACAAATTAAGCGTGTTAAAGTTCTAAATACAATTGAAAACATAATCAAATAGGTGCCTATCATCAGATATTGACATTGAACGTGGTGTAACGGGGTGAGGTTCTCCACACGTACTTTACTTTTCCTACATATTTGCTAAGGGTTCTACGCTGAAGAAACCCTGTTGTCCATAGTTGGCAGTCGCACAAGGGATGAAAACTGGCCTTAAGCTGGCATTACAGAAAGCTTAAGCCTCTTTCTACTTGAGCGCCCCTTCCTCGGTGGCACTGCTGCCAACTCCGGTGCGAGAACGAGGC
>JAWWEQ010049351.1:0-13678 GCA_035583055.1 Torymus tubicola
TAGCCGGATTCTGAAATGGCACCTTTTCTAGCCGGATTTTGAGATGACTCCTTTTCTAGCCGGATTCTGAAATGGCATCTTTTTATTCGGGAGCGACGATATGTAGTATACGTAACATTTTTATAAGTACGTAAGTCTGTGAAACAAGTTGCTCCTTTAATTCTATTTAAAATTAATTTTAAGAAGAAACTTTCTGCATCTTTAGGTGAAACTACGTTTAGACGTCCAATTGCATAATTTTTCATTGAACATTTACGTTTAATCCACGTTTTCGTTTGCGAATTAAATATATAATATTGAGGAATATTATAATATTGAGGAAATTTATAATTTGTGTTGTATTTGGGGGTTGGCGAGCGGAGCGAGCAGGGGAGAATCCCCCTAGTATATATATACCATACCACTTTATACAAAATTATTTGGTACAAATAATTGTAACATGTTATTTTAATTTAGAAAAAAGTTATTTGACCGCATTTTAGTCAAAATGGAGGCTTAGAGTGTCTTATTTGTTCTGTTGATGAAGTATTTTTTTTGTTTTAGTAACTTTGCATAGGATTGTCGAGTTTTAATAATTTTTAACGTTTTATTATTTAATAAGTTAATCAATTTAACGAATAAAATATTTCGAAATATATTATGTATTTCCTGCATTATTATCCACAAAAATAACTGTCTTTATAAATCAATTCGTTTGTTCAAAACAAATTGAAAGGTATAAAGAGACTTTACAAATTCGCAGTCGCTAGATTAAGCATCATCACCGAATAACACGCTTTGTCGAGGATCCCTTTAAGCTTTTATGCTGAGCTTGTGCGAGGGATATGTGAAAATCAATCGGGGAAAATAAGCCACATATACGATACATATAGACACACACACACACACACACACACACTAGTCGCGACATCTCAAGCCGAGGCGCCTCGTCCTCTCTTTTTAGCCTGTTATATTCGATTAGCCTTCCCTCCTTGCCGGATTATCGGCCCAATAAAAATCAAAGCCCATTCACGGTCCAGTCCACTCTCGTAAATACGTGTATCCGCGTGCACACCATCACAGCCGCGGGGCGTATACGTATAGGTGCACAAACATACACATGTGCGCTAACGGAATCCACACAGTTCTCGAGAAAACAGCAACAGCATCTTACTTTTTCTCTTCCTCCTCTTGGACAATCTACAGAAAATAGTCGGCTTTAGAATTGTTTCGGTGTGATAACAGCAGGAACCGATATTACAAGGGTATGGCACCGATGACGGGGAACGGCATATAGCTATAATGGGACAGCGCGCGGCTGCAAGATACTGTTTCTAGCCACTCTAAATTGGCAATATTACGGAGGAGCGCGGAAAAAGCGACCGTGAAATATATTTCAAAGTGCGCAGAGTCGGCGAAGCTCCGGCGACACATTTCGCGTAAGGCGAGAATCGGGAGACTTATAGTCACAGCGAGAATTGTATTTATGAGGACAAGGAGAAGCGCGATGTACGCTGGGCTACGAAGCAACTGTGCGCACCTCAATTCCCGTAATCGTCTTCTGAGTTATCGATCTCCTTAGAACGGCTTGATCTGTAAATGGCCTGGAGGGCGCATGTATTTCAATCTTTATTTTTCCTTATGACGGAAATGGAAGAAACGTCACATGTATGAGTTAATTATATATCTAAATATAAAATTACTTCTCGAATATTATGCTTTTTACGTGCTATCATAATTTCGTTTTGTCTTTTGTGCAGATTCACATTAAAATGAGTAAAAAAGCATGGTGATAAAGCTACATTTTAGAGTTCTCTCGCGTTCTTCTCAAAATTCTTCGAGTCTCGTTAGCAAAGGATTAGCAACAAAGGGAAAAACGAGCAAACTAATGAGAACAAGATTAACGATGAGAGAAGAGGTCGAAAAAGGATTAACAAGCACTAAATCGTTGAAAAAATGGACACGCGAAGCCAATGGGCATGCGAAACAGTTAATAAATGGAAATAAAAAGCTTTCACGCATTATTCCAGCTTTTTCAAAGCACACGCGCGCCGACACGCATGCGTACCCTAATCCTTTGCCAGGCTCTATCTCTTTCTCTTTCTCTCTTACTCGCTCTTGCGTGCGCGTGCTTTCCTCTCACTGCGTATCTCCGCTCGGGGCCTTTTCATGTTTTTACTCGATTCTGCCCAATCTCTGTTTTTCCGCTATTCCTTTTTCAATTTTGTTCTATAACGAAATGAAAAAAGATGAACGGGGCGAGTACGTACACAAAACTATGTTCAATATCGATACGAGTAGTGCAAATAAATGTTTTAAAATTATTTCAATAAGATACAATTTATCCACGTTTTGTAAACATAAGTCTGCTCTGTATTTGAAATTATAATCCAAGGGCGCGGCAGCGGCCAGCTTGGCGAGTAAGGAACGTAACGCGGCGTCTCAAACGAGCAGGGCGATGTCGTACTCTTTATACTTTGTTATAGGGTTTTCTAACCTCACTTTTTGGCACATTTCTCATATTATATTAATGCAGAAGTAAATACGACATATGAGGGATTCATTTGAAAGTACTTTTTACATACATTCTATCAGTAAAAAGTTTCGTGGTGAATGATGCTTTCGTATTCGATTAATCAAGGGTCGAATTTAGTGACCGAAATCAATTATAAATCTTTTCCTTCAGCCTGCAGAGAATTTCTGACGGGAATCTAGTGGAAACTTTTAGTGCCTCTACTTGATGTCAAAACCTATAAAAAAATTTAGTGCTGACAGCGTACGAAGGACAAAAATATATAAAAAAAAAAATAAAAATGCAAAAATGTCATATACAGATCTGAAAAAATATAATTAAATTCTACGAAAAATTACGAGAAAAAAAGTCTATGTAACATATACCGAAATTTTGCTTCCTTTTTGAGATAAAAATTAATGAAAATGCTGAATTTAAAGATAAAATAATTATTAATTTTTTGCATTTTCATTAATTTTTATCTCAAAAAGGAAGCAAAATTTCGATTTTTGTAGAATTTTCTCAGCTTTTCATTTTCATTCTTTTACTTATATACATGCAAATGAAATATATAAATTAAAAAAATAAAAAGTCTGATCCAGACTTTCTCTACCAAAAAATTCATGGAGATATTATCCAAAAATGTTAGTATGAATCTTGGAATGGGCTGTGATCGTTTTTGGATCTAAAAAAATTCATTCGTGTCAGCATTTTTTTAAAAATGTATCTCGGTCTGAAAAAATATAGTTATAAATTCTACGGAAAATTACAAGAAAAAAAAGTCTATGTAGGATATTTCGAAATTTTGCTTCGTTTTTGAGTAAAAAAATCCATTAATATTGATAAAATTTGAGACGATTTCACCTTTAAATTCTGAATTTTGATTAATTTTTAGCTAAAAAACAAAGAAAAATTTCGAAATATCTTACATAGACTTTTTTTCTTGTAATTTTCCGTAGAATTTAACTATATTCTTTCAGACCGATGTATGACTTTTTTTTAAAAATGGTAGCACGAATGAATTTTTTTAGATCAAAAGACGATCGTAGCTCATAATCATACCTGTTTTTTGATAAAACATAAATGATTCTAAAAGTTTAAGCTTCCATTAAAATTTGAAAAATTTTTTTATTTCTTTTGATGGAACAATATAGTTGCAGAAAAATATGTAATATAATGTCCTCGATGATTCTGCGAATTATGCACGCACGCAGGTTACGTGTTTTCGAATGTTTTTATAAACAAGTACTTGTGGAGGAGCGTATTATTTATTGCACTTCTCGTTTGAGGGCAAAAATATTTTCCGATATGCGGGCAAAAAATATTCACGAGGCGCAGAATATAATAAAAAATTTAGTCGCAGCTCGGTAGTGGCAATGCGTGGAAAACGTGGAAAAGGAAAGAGAACGTGTGAGAGAGAGGGGGAGGGGGAGATGGGAGGGAGGACTGTTCATGCAAGAGAAACAGCGTGGCCGGTTATACATTGGCATGTACGTTATCCGGGCGCACTACCATTAAACTCGCCCCTCCCGCGAGGGTCAACACAGTGCCGCTTTCCACCTTTTGGAACTCGCCAGCAAGCCGGGCAAAATTGCCGGGGGAAAAACTAACAAGCCCTATTTTTCACAATAATTGTCAGGCAGCAACGTGTCCCGCGTCCCGTCCCGTCCCGTCCCGAGCCGAGAGCTCGACGCGTGCGCTTCTCGCTCTCGCGTTTTTTTTCTCTTCCCCGATCTATTTATCTCCCGGCCATTTACACGCTGGCTCGCGCATGCGTACATACTTTTCTATGCCATTTTCGCTTCTGTGTTGGGCCATCCTTCCGCGGGCTCCCCGTCAAGATTAATAGATGCACTGTCGCGAATTCCGACTCGCTTTCCCGCACATTCTCGCGCGATCTATATAGCATTCGCGAGCTCTTTATTTACATCGAGTTCTGCGTACACCGAGAGCTCGTTGTATCGCACTCTTCCACGTTTGCTGTGTTTATTGTAACTCCATATTTATTAACGATCCAGGATCTATGTTGCTGTATATGTATACAGCACTCACTTGTTTTTTGCTATTTACTCACAAGCTTGTTGAATTTTCCATTTCATTTTGTTTTGTACGCTCACATCCATTTGAAGCAAATGAAATTTAACTATTTTAGCAAAACTTGGCTTTACCGATAATGTAGGTCAATGACCGTGAAAAAATTTAGTTTTTAATTGTCGTGAAACGCTTTTTACTATCTTCTATTTAATGGACTGAGCATGATTATATCAACATTTTTTACTTTATCCCTAGAAATATTTAATGTCACTAGATAAGTGTCTTTTGATAAGCTTGAAACTAGTTAAAAGGTATTTAGTTTATTTATGTTTAAGGTTTTTCTGAATTCATTCGCGTGAATTTTGGCTTTGGGTGTGGACGTTTCAGGCCTGCCCTGATGAAGTAAGCTGCAATGCTTACGAAATGTCGGCACCCAAAACCAAACTTCACGCGGATGAATTTCGAAAAACCTTCAATATAAATAAACTGAAGATGACCACCATGAAAGCCTCAAACAAACTCTAGTTAAAAAGTAGCTAGTTACGATTACACGTCATGTTTTAACAAATAAATTTTTGAAAATGATTCGAAAAAGTATTTTATAAATGGCCAAACGTTTTTCCCATTATTTCGCTATTTCGAGTCTGACTAGCTTTACTAAACAGGAAATGTAATCAACTTTATCACAAATACCGAAGCATATTATACAAAACATGAAAAAAGTAATAACTTGAACAATAAAACAACATTCGATATTTTATTACATGTTCGTGTAGTATAACACTTTAAATAAATTATTTGTTTTCAGTCTTTAAATTTGATCGTTTTTTTTCATAAGATCATCTACATAACATATAGGATCAGGTGTTTCGTCATTATTATTACTATATATACAACCGCTAACTTCATTGGCGATAAATATCATTGACTCAAAGAGAGAATCCCTATAACCAGGTTCAATGCAATGATGATAAAATACCGATGATATTTTTTCTCTTTCTCTCTTTTCTATATCTTCTTTCTGTTCGAGAAACCAACGCGCAATTCACGGAATAAAAATGTTTTTATTTTGAGTTCTTCAATAACGAAAAAAACTACTGATCCTTTATGGTTTTACGGGTTTGAAAATGAAAATTTACTTATATAACTTTTTATTATTCATAAGGACTTAAAATGCAAACTAAAAGATTCTAATATTTACCTAAAAACATTCAAATTCTATTTGTTTGTATATCCCTCGTAATTTGATCTATTAAACAATACAATCAACTTTATAACCTCGATGACGCTCATTTTTATTGTTAATATTATAAAATGCAACGCTCTTTAACTATATGAAGAAAAACTCCAAAAGCTCTTTAATCCTTCCCCGTTAAGCCAATGTGAGAACCCGAGCTAACGTAACTTGGCTACAATGGCTATTTTCCTAGAAAATGGGCTCTTTAAAAATCACTAAGCATGAAATTTGGAAATAAAAAAAACGAAGGCATTAAATTATGATTTTGGATGAGCGCCAACACGCAGATGCTAAGGCGCGTTTGGGTTAGAGCACGTTGATTTATGAGGGTAATTTGCAAAAACAAAAGATAAGAAACGTATCAGTCAAAAGTAAAATTTTTGCTTCGTATATAAAGCTTATTATATTTCTTTACTCGTCACTACTTTAACCAATAGATATTTAATAAAAAATATCTAGATGTTATCTATTTTTTATAACAGTCTTTTTACAATATGTTTTTCTTTAAACTAAAATTGTATTAGGCACTCTCAATCTATTTAAAAATTGTAAAACAAAATCTTGACCTAATGCGTCTGCGAAAAGGAAAAATTTATTTTACGGAGCAGAAAATGCGTTCAAAGCTGGAAATTACAGTTGTTTAGAATTTCTAACACGTACGAGCTTCTTTTAGCAGCGTGAACCCAATTCGATCGTGCATTAATAAAGCTGCGAAATACAGATATAGAGGCAAGCCACTGCGCATTATGTGCTGGCTACGTGATAATGCGTTAAATGGCTCCGACTAATTTCGTCGGAAACGGTTTGCGTGCGCGAGGGCTCAAGAAGGACTGCGTGAAAACGTTCCAGCTATAAAACTTCGTTCTGTACTTATATACAACCCCCGCAAGACGATCGATAGCGACAATCATGATTCATCATTTAGGAACCTACAACAACGCAAGCGTCTCGTAAAAATTAACGATCACCTCCAGTGTACATCACATAAATACTTGAATATACGTTGCGTCACGTAGCACCTTAATGATTTATTTGGCTACCAGTTGAATTATTATTGATTTATTGGATTCGTTTATTATTCTTTTTCATTATACAAAGAAAGATTGAACTACATCGTTTCTGTATCATAAATATATATTTCACAATATTGAACTTCTTCATTGCAGTTAAGACTTAACGGTATCTTAAATATTAATGCTCGAATATTATTTAAAACTTCTTTTAAAAAATTTACACGCTTTAAACTGTAAATAGTATTTGCTTTTTTCGTAAGGATCAGACACACTATAACATTATATGTCCCACTTACTTTTCTGTTGTTTTTAAGACAAATTTCGCAAAATAAAGTTCTGGGGATGAAAATTTTTATTTTTGAAATTCCAGGCTAGTTATCTAAGTCATGTCACAGTTATTTTTGCAATTGCAGATCATTTTGCACTTGTTATAGACAATTGAGTTTATAAAAATGTTTTGTTTTGAAATAATTCGCTCTTCAAGGGTTATTAAGATAATTATTATGCGAGATATTTTATAAGAAAAAGAAAAAAATTACAATTTATTGATATAATAATAAGGTATATCTATAGTTTTAATAGAATTATGATTTGAATATTCTTGTATTCTAAAACCATTATTATTTTTCCAATATATGTGCTCACGTGATTATGTGGATGCTTACATGAGATAAATAATTTGAACTTTTAATTGATCAATATTCATAAGATTATAAAATGATCTATTATAATACATTACATTCTCATTGATCAAATAAAAATAAATATTAAAAAACAATTATATAAAATAGTGCAGAAGTATGATGCTTGGATCGTAGTTTACCTCGATTTCTATAATAGAATAGTCTAAATCATGTACGATAATCACAAATAAGAATAATGATCAAAAATAATTTTTACAACCCAATCATTTTGCCAATGATATTTTTTTTTTAATAAAATTCTACCATACGAATTTTGAATCGTAATTCATCTTTGTAATTTGATCGACTAACAGTTATGATTAAAAAAATAATTCATCTGAGTCTTAAAAATGTGTCACTATTAAAGATGAATGCGCTTCATCAATCAAATATTTTATGATTGATGATTGTATGCGAAAAATTTTATTCAGATGAAGTTCATACATTTATGCAATGATTTGGGTTGTGAAATCACATTTACAATAAAAATATTTCATTTCGAAAATTCATTCACGATATAAAAATTCTATTACCGAGAAAACTGATCTTAAATTTCATGTATATCATGCCTCCGTAGCGTGTACTTGATTACCTCTTATCGTGCCCCGTAATAATAATCTCGGTTAGTCAGAGAAATCTCAGCTGCGTCGACAAAGAGCATCGTTGCGCCTTGGGAATTTTTTCCTGATAAAAAAGTATCTGCAAGCAAGAGAGAAGGAAGGTTGTGTCGTTCTTACTAGCCGCGAGAATGAAATGAATAATTCATGGGGTTCGAGGCGTTAAGCTTCTCGCGAACGCGGCAGCTGCGCTTGCAAGCTCCCATTTGTTTGGCGCGAAGAGCAGCCACGCCTTGAAATTGGAACTAAGGCTTCTTTATTTTTTCCCTCCTCTCTCCTTCGCCCTCTCGCTCTTGCTTGGGCTACTCGTCGATGTATTGCGCTCTCGAGATCCTTCCGGCGAATACGAGCGCGTCGGCTCGCGTACCTCTACCGAATGCTCATCCATCAAAAATAATTACGTTCCGTTTCACCCTCTTCGGACCCTGTCTCGTCCTTCTTGATTTTTCCTTCTCCCTTTCTTCGTCTTATTTTTCCAAACTCTATACGTCACGTATTGCACGTTTAAGTAGACGGCTGATACTTTATTTATACATTTATGTACTTACATAGTTACCGAACAACAGTTGTTTAGTTTCATAAATAGTAGTCTGTTCAATAACGCAATGCATAGATGCTCCCCAACTTTAACAATAAGTCTCAATTATTTCTTACTACTTTCTCCCATCTAATGAACTATTTATCAAAACGTTAATCACATTATTACCAAACAATAACTACCATCATTCAAAAGGTTAAATATTATTGGTAATCAATTTCATGACATTCCATCACAATATATAAGTTCTATTTTATGCGTTGGAGAAAAATTTTGTAGTATACTACTTTTTATAACAATTTTAAAACCATTTCCATGGAAACTATTTCATTTATAGTAAAAACTGCGATTATTTCGTATTTATCTTGATCCCACATAAATTTTGCAGAGGCAATTTTTTAAGTTCATCTAAAATTTATTTATAAGCATTTTTTCACCTGTGAGAGTACAGTATTTTATTAATATTGAATAGCATGCACTGCTTTAATATGCATGTTGCAGCTCTGTAAAATAAAATATTGATGTATTGATTTTAAAATTTATGTAATGGAATATTTTGATAACTGCTATTTTACAGAGAACGCGGGTGTATTTAATTGTACAAATCCATCGAATCAATCAAATACCTTAATATTTTGACGCTGCTAGTGAATTCTCTTCAATAAATTCGGGAAAGCTCATTTAACAGCTAATTTATTTCGAAACTTCATATCTGCAAAACCAATATTTCTTGCTAGAAACTTATAAATAGTGATGGTAAGCATTTTACGTATACAGTCATTTTTAGAGAATCAAATGAAAACGCAAAAAAAGAACGTTCAAGTAAAGTTCCGCAGCTCGATAATAGCAATTAAAAATCAATTACCCGGCTTCCTGAATAATTTTTCTAGACGCTGTGATTCGGTTTCGAGTTGCACGACCGCTAATGAAATTCCGCCTTTTCTCTGTAATTATTCAAAGTAATCACTCGTTCTCTTCTCGCTAACTTGTTTTTTTTTCACCCTCAAGCTTCATGCGCGATTGCACAGTCACGCGCTCTATTTTTTTACACCTTATTTACGGAGATTCAGTACGCGACTGTTTTTTACGAGACGTAGAAGAGAGTCTTTTTGTCGCGCTTCAATAGCAATCAAAGAGAAGAAGAAGCCGCGAGCGTGCAAAGAAGGATAAAGAGACACAGTAACCACGACTTCGTAGCCGAAGAAAAAAGAACGAAAGAAAAGGTGGAGGATGTTGATGCACGCGAAAAGAGGAAACTGAGGCAGAAGGCAAGGAAGAAAGCTCCTGGCTAGGAGGCTCCACCTCTTTCTTTCGTTATCTACCTATCCGTCTCCGGTGTGCGATTGGAGGAGAATCAGAGAGAGAAAGAGAAAAGGAGAGAGAGAGGGAGACAAGAAGAGCGTTGGTGCAATTAGCGCAGATGTTCGACCGACTTCGCAGTGGATAATCCGCACGATGTTTCTTCACTAATTAGGAAGTGGATAGAAAGTAAGAGAGGGGAGGGGGGAGAAAGAAAGCGAGAGAGAGAGAGAGAGAGAAAGAGGGAATAAGAGAGTGAGTCGCGTCAAGCACTTCTCTATAGAGATTGGAGCGCCGAGCGCCTGATGCCAACTGAACTCGCATCACTTACACCACTTTCTATTTTTCCATCACCCTTTCTTTCTCTTCTTTTCGCACTCGCGCACTCGCTCAACTATGTCTCTGCCTGCTCGGCTTTCGCTCCATTTCCTGCGGACTCGTCCCTTTGCTTTCTCCTCTTCTTTTTTCTCATTGCTTCTTTCTACCTCGTTGCAGAAGTCTAGTTATGTACTTCTTTAGCTCTTCTTTGTCGGTGCTTTTGAAAAAGCCGCGCCCGCCAACGTTCGTGCGCGCTCACGCTCTTCCTCTCTCTCTCTCTCTCTCTCTATCAAGTACCTGGCTGCAGGATTTTTCCGAACTTTTCCTGCTCTACCCCCTTACCCCCTTTTCTCTCGTTTTTGTTTACTTTGTTACGATTTTCTCTCAATGCCCGACACTCATCTTTCCCGCTCAAGTTTTTTGGTGAAATGCGGGGTTGAAATTTTCACTACAACTGTTTTATTGGTTGCTTTATTTATTAATTGGACTAAAAATACCCTTTTAACAGATTTGAGAATGAAAAAAACAACTATAAACATTGAATATACAATCTTTTCAGAATTATGAGAGAGATTATTCATGCATTTCACTTTTCAAAGCTATATATTTTTATTTTTTTATGATACGAAACTCCAAAGGGAATTTATTCAGATTTTTCTGAGATTTTGGTGCCCTCGAACATGATGAGAAACTGTGGGTTTGCTGCATTATTAACACAGTATCCCTGCGTTGGAATATGTTTTAGATATTTACGTTAGATACTGACACTATAATGAAAACGAAAAATAATCTAATATGATCACCGAAATTGAATACGTCTTCCTGTAGTCATAAATTCAAATACCATCTACGCCCAATGCTACTTAACTTCAGTGATTGACCAAACTACTTTTCTGCTTGTATCCCATCAAAGTGTTAGCGCATAAGAGGCTACTTGAAAAAGTACTTTACTACCATCTTAGTTTAACTAGGAAAGAGGACCTGCGGGTCAGAGATTTTGTTTAAACTTTGGGATACGTTTTTAAATTTTTAATGCTTAAAAAAACTGATGTTGAGCAAAGAAAAAGCATTGTTTAATCGCTAATATTAATTATTCAAATACGTGTCTATTTTATTGCATTTTCAATGCGCTATTTTGAACTTTTAACCGAACAGTACATCTTGTTTGCAAATGATAAAAGAATACTTTTCTGAAGGATCGTATAAAATTCGAATCCTGTTAAGTCTTTCTCTGGAAGAAAAAGTCGGTTGAGCTTTACACAGATTTTTTAATAATTAGTATATTTTTCTCTCCTTTCTCGTTAGTCTACTATACAACGTACGGGTGAGGAGAAAGTCCGCAGAAAGAAATACAAAAAAGAAACGGGGAAGTAACGAACGAAGAGTGGTCGACAGCTTCCTTCCCCTCTCTTTTTCCTTTAAATCAAGAAATAAGACGAGCGCTTTGTCCGCTGATTACTGTAGCGGTGAGCAAAGTGGAGAGAGAGAAGAATAAAGGAAAGAGAGTGAGAGAGGAAGCGAGATGGGAAGGGGGAAGAAGGAGAAAAAAGAAAACGAAGAAGGATCCATGGGGGCAGCACGATGTCGTAACAAAACTAACAAAGCCGAACAGCTTCTCGCGCACGGGAATGACTCGAGAGCAGCCAGCTTGTGAGGACGTGAAGCTGCCGCAAGCTTCTATCTTCCTTGCGAAAGTGAGCCAAGAAGTCGAAAGAGGTCGAGAGATGCACTGGTCTGCGCAGTTGTAAACGTACTGCCCGTAGGCGCGATAAATGCAATTGTGACGAGCTCCGGCCCCTTTTGGAGCTGCACTTTCATTTTTCCTTATTTATATTTTCTTTTCGATTATTCATATTGTTCAGATGTATTTATTAAAGCATTTAAAAATATGAAAAAATTGTTTTTCAAATAAATAGATTGACATGTATTTATTCTATTAATGGCCCAACCCATCTCACATCTGACGAGATTTTTACATGTCTTTGTAAACTATGCATTATATTACAAAATTTAAAGCTCTCTTCCAAACTATATGCAATATTTGAAAAATAAATAAAAAATGCATAAGTTTTTACAAAGAAATGCATTTTTTTTAAACAATTATTTTATTTTAAATATCTTATTTTTTTGACTGAAATTTGACATGGCGATAATAAGTGTCAACACCTGCCTAATCATATATGGAACGTCACATCTATGGTTTTTTCCCGCGAAGTGAGAAAAAACTGAATAGAAAAAGAAATTTGTTTGCCTTGTCGTTCATGATAGTAGACAAGTTTTTTAAACTCTTTAGTGAGTAATAATCACTCACTTCAAACCCTCTTTTTATATCGTACATAATATTTGGAAAAAAATTGTTGATTTCATAAACTGTGCAGTTTTTACTAAAAACTGCATTTTTTGTAATAACTACTTTTTTTTAAGTCCAATGAACGATTTGAAACAAGGCTTTGAATAATATTGTAAAATTCTTTGCATGTTGTAAACGCAAACGTAATTTTATTGCCATCAAATTATTTTAAAAGACGAATAATATACTTTAAAATTAAAAGGATCAGTGGTATAGGTACGTAAAATATTAATGATTCATCTTCTTAATGACATACCACTTTTAATAGTACCGATTTCGCGGTCAATTCCCAGCGGTTATTCACGCCGTGCCGTTTTTTTATCAGGTCTTATTTATCTAATATTTAATTTGTGCAAACGGTTTAATAAATCGTTTTTAACTTTGTTCTATAATTTAAAAAATCATAATATAAATCATATGTTATAAATTTTGAAAAATCGTAAGTATTCTTTAAATAAAATACGTTGGAATTCTAAAAAGCTTTTATTTATTAAATTTTTAATTATTTTGCAAAGATAATAAGGTATAAAAATTTTGTCAACTAGCGCCAATCTCCCCTACTTTTAGAAAATGCTCCTGTTTCTAAGTAATTTACAAACCTTGCCACAAAAAAAATTTTTGACGTTTTTCTTAATTTTGTCAGCTTCATTATTCAGATAAAAAATAAAAATATATCAAAAATTAAAAGTACTTTTAGAAAATGCCAAACCTCACGATTAATGTCTCATTTCGTTCTCAATTTTTATATGAGATCGACGAATTTATTTCATACGTGTATACATATATACGAGCAGTTCTCAGGTGAATCAAGAGATCAAAATTTCTTCTTTTTTCTTTTAAAATCACCTAAATCTCTTCGTAACCATCCCATATGTTACCCTAAATTTTTTCAGATTTTTTTCACTTCTAGTTTTTTGGTGGCAGAGGGTCAAGTTGGTTATTTTAGCATTTTCTGCATTTTTAACCGATTTTGATTGATTTATAACTCCTCAGGGAATCATTTTTCACGATAAATACAAGAGACCTTTTTTTGTAAAATTTTCTTAATTTTTCAATAAAAATATTTTCAAAGCTGTATGTGTACACTGTCATTCACAT
>JAWWEQ010049352.1:0-13677 GCA_035583055.1 Torymus tubicola
TAAACATTGCTACAGATACTGTTTTCGAAACTAAACCAAAAATGTAGTGTTTACCAAATCTATAGTTTTCTCTCTCTTAGTACCTCTCTCGTAGCACCCAAATAAATATTTGCCGTTAACTATAATTTTTATGTATCATTACTTTGAAAAAAAAACTTATCGTTAAAATTTGCAAAAGATTAAATATAAGAGAAAAAGAAGCCTTTTTAGAGATTTTTTTAAAATAAATACTTTCATATTAAATTACTTTGAAAAATTGTAAGTTATGGGCAATTTTTTGTGAAAATCTACATATATGTATAAAATATATAAATATTAAATATTCAACGTATAATCCATTCTGTTTAATTTGTAGCCGAAACACTTTATTACGTAGTGTAGTTTTTCGTTAAAAATAAATTAAGAACTTATTTCTATAAATTTAAAATCAACATTTTAAAATATTACTTTTTTCCTTCAAGCGTAATATCGGTTGTAAATGAAAACCAAATCAGTTGAAACTGATGATACGTTCCTATAAAAGTTTATTAACAGTTTTGAAAATTGAAAAAAACGTTGATTTTTTTGAAATTTTTGGATAAAAAACACCTAAAAAATATAGTATATAGCAAGGGCTATATGGCTTTTTTCACCACGCGTGGTTGCAATACTCATCTACGGCCCGCAAACGTACTTGCCTTCAGCTTGTGATAATTTGATTTCGACTCATACTGCAAACACCCTCTCCCTCTTTACATTCGCCTCTATACAACGTCTTGCTTCATGTTTACCGGGCCCTACGAAAACTGCCACTGAACCTTTTCCTTCGCATTCTCATTTCCCCTCGAAATGTACGTTTTAACAAATCCAATCCTGTAAGAGATACGACAGGTGTATGTGTAAAAGAAATACTTACGTAGAGGTAAAGAAGACATCCAAGAGCAGGGAGTGTAGCTATCGCGGTGACGGTCAGCACGCCTGTATAAAGCGAGGCCGTGAGCTTGCCCTCGTAGCGATCGCGTAGCTTCTGCAACTCCTCGTCTCCGTCGCCCCCGCCGTCATCCAGACCTGCGATGTCGCGCTCTGAAACGCATGAAGAAGATATATTGTTAAACATTGTTCGGGATACGTGAATAAGGAGATATATTATTTATTTATTTTTTAATTGTATTATATTTTAATAGACTTATTAGTAGATCTTTTTTATATAATGTTTTAGTAATAAAACGAACTGCTCTCAATGACGGTAGAACAGAGATAAGACTCGTTTTCTTTTTCGCTCCCGCTTCAAACGACTTTGTAGCGTAGAAACGCGTATCAATTTGTTTAGAATCTTTTAATGCATATATACTTTGTAATATTCCCTGTTTGCCAAACGCCCACGGGTCCATCTCTATATGTTTACCGTATCGTGGTCCCTTTTTTTTATCGACAAAGTCGACGGAAGGATAAGATGTGTCTTCGAAAACCAAACGTTTTCGCGATCACGGCTTATTAGCGCGTTAACTTCTACGTTAACCGCTAAGGGGAGAAAATTACAGTCAATTTTGAAATGTTATGAAAGAACGCTACGCTATAAAGCCGTTTAAAAACGAGATAAAAAAAGAATTTGTGTGCATATATAGCATAAGAATTATTATACTATTTAATTGATTGAGATTTTGGAACAACATATATAATAAAGATTCCATACTCCCACGTGCGCAAACCCTCACACACACGCATACCCACACCCATACACATCCACACACTCACACGTACGCGCGTGCGCACACACCCACCCACAGGTCACACGCAATTACTAGCTCAAACTGGATAACTGGTTAGTAACACCAGTACTCCAGTTGGCCGTTTTTGTATGATAATGACCAGTGATCGTAGGTCGACGGTGCGACTATGGTCACGGCTGGCGCCATAACTAATACTTTTGTGCCAAATGGAAATCGAATTTTGTATTTTATCGCGAACCGTCTGGACCCAAGCTTGTACCCATGTAGTGCTTTTGAAAGCACTATTGAACTGCTACTGTCGCCGCGCGTATTTTTTAATAATTCAATACGCGACATGACGTGGCAGGCTATATGGTGTGTTCGCCACGGCATTCGTGCGTCCGGAGATTGCTATGTACTAGCTGGTCTCTTGCCATACATCTTGTAGGTAAGATGTTCCCGCTAGTGCATAGAAACAACAATTAACGGCTGATGCCTAGTGAAACTGTTATTCAACAGTCAAAGCTTCTATATTGAGTGTAGAAGGATACAGCACTAATTCCATGTCTAATTTGCTCGGGTATGTAAACCTGGGTACTGCTCAAAGTACACTGGTTCACCTGCATGGAGGGAGAGGATAAGGTGGTTTTACTCGCATCGATAAACTGGGCGATTATGCAGAGACCGTCTATAAAAAAGGGAGGTTTTCGAGCGGAGAAAGACCGACATGGCCCTCCTTATTTGGCTGCGTGAGTTTCATAGCGCTGCGCCGCCAGGTGATGGCGCGTGAACTACATATGTATATCATATTAAATCGAGAGGTCACAAGCAATTACTATAGCACAAACTGTTTGGTACTGGCTCAACATGGCCAGTGAACGTAGGTTGACGGTGCGCCTATGGTTACGGTCAGCGCCGTAACCAAAAATTTGGAAAAAAAATGGTAGTACACTACCATTTAACGTTTTGTTCCAAGTTACAATAAATTACTTACTTCTATTTATCGCGGCCTAAATACAATTTTCTGTCCATTTAGTGCTTTTAAAAACACTGGTGAAATAGTTTTGCCTTCTCGCAGCCAACTCAAACTGGAGTGCTGGTCAATAAGATGATCATTGTTCCCGATCTTAAATCGATAGTGAGCTGTTGATCAGGGCCAGCGCCGTAACCAAAAATTTGAAAAAATATGGTAGTATACTACCATTTTTTCACACGAATTGGACTTATTACCCCAGTTGTCTGACCATTCAGTACATTTGAAAGCACTGATAAACCGCTTGACGGGTTACATAGTTGTTCGAAAGTAATAAATTAAAAAATCGTTTCAATTTCAAATCCCCTATGGGTAAGTTATTAATCATTAATAATCATTGTGGTGAAGCGTAAACATAAAAAATGTCTGAGAATAATTTTGAAAAGTAATTTTTTATAGATAGTAATGAACTCCCAATATTCGATAAAGTTTTTTTCTTGTAAAAACAACGGAATTATAAAGAAACTAAGAAGGACCCATTTCATGAGATCCCTAGTAGAGATGACTTCCGTTGCGCTGTATATCACGTCGAGTCACTCGATGTCTAATGAGTATCGAATTTTTATGGAGCGTAAAGTGTCATACCTAGTGTTCATCTCGAGTACGTTTTACAAGTCGTTGGCTTTTAAAGGACGCTGACGTTGAGGGTTATTGTACGTCAATGTTTCTTTTTTCATGATACATACTCAGTCAGTGACATGTAGTAGTGGAAAGTTAATTAGAATCTTCTTCTGGGCTCGATTATCTAGATGGAATCATCTAGTATAGATCGATCATCTTCATGAAAAATTTTCTAAAATTATTGTTGGGATGTGTATGGGTTCTTAAAAAATCGTGCGTGAATAAAATTGATCGCGATTTAAAAGTTATATACGGATATTTATACATAACCTTTTTTCTAATAAAAGATTTTGTTTGTTAAATTATCGTGAAAATTGACAAAAACTAGATAAAACAAGAATTGTTATTTATATTCAATTTTATAAATTCTTAAATGACTTTATAACATATAAAATTAAAATACAATGATTACTTCTCTTAAAAAAGAATTTTATTTGAAAAATAATTTATGGCAATTGAACACAATTTACGCGTTTTTCAGATCGTATATTTCTTGTAATACGGGGCTTTTTCTCTATTTGATTTCCAACATTCGATCATAATTAATTAGACTCTACCCCGTCCGCGTCAACTGGAAATTCCTAGGATACGGTTGCAATCACGTTGAGCACCTCTTGTCTCAATCACAGTTATTTAAGCTTCTCACGTTAAAATTTGTATGTTGTCGACTGGGAGGAAAAAATTGATACTCGGTTGAACGCTAACGAAGATGATGACTCGTCGATAATATTTTTTTATAAACCTTTGCGTTGAGAACAACTATAGAGATTGCGAAAAATTTGCATATACCCGTACTATTCGTTTCAAGTCTGAAATGCAATCGAGATTTTTAATTCTTTGATGAAAACAGTTTAAATCCTACATGTCATTACGAAAATAAAGAAAAAGTTTTAACAAATATTTCAAAAATTCTGGTGGTTAAGTCTAAAAATCTAAGGTAGTCTTTGACACTTGCGTTTCGACCTTTTCAGGTGTTTTTTGTATTCAGTTATTTTAGAAAATATTGTTTTTTGTACTTCAACGTAGTTTTTCTCAGTAATTGGGTTATGGATTTGAATGTGGGGAAGTTAGAATTCTTTATATTTTGTTCAACTATCGGACGAGTTGTGAATATAAAAATTATATGGGTAACAATATGTAAAAGAATTTAAGCTTTACCACATCCAAATCCATCATCGGGTTTATGAGAAAAACTACGTTATATACTCTTAAACTTTTAAAAACTCGTAAAATCTCTCTAAAATTACTTTTAAAAAAAAGTAAAAATATTGGCGAGTAAGTATCTCCGTTTCTCTCTCTCTGTCTCTCTCTCTCTTTCCCTCTGTCTCTCTCTTTTATTCTTAAACGTTTATTAAGGATAAGAAAGTTATGAAATCAATCAAAAAATTGTCGAGTATTTAAAAATTATACAAATTTTCGCTGATTTTCTGCTAAATACGCATACTTATAATTGCCGGACGCGATAAAAGAAAATTAAACAAAAATTTATTTCTCTTGGAAATTGAAAATATTGTTTGAAACAAATATGGTTACGAGATTTTTAAGGGTTCCATAAGTATGATAAAAAAAAATTATGAACTTTAATAGTGAAAATTACTTTAAAAAATTGAATAAACATTCTGTTTATTCACCTAAACAACAAAACAACGCGTCCGGCAAGTTTGCGTATGTAGCAGAAAATCAGCGAAAATTCGAATGATTTTTAAATACTCGACAATTTGTTGATTGATTTCATAACTTTCTTATCCTTAATAAACGTTTAAGAACAAAAGAGAGAGGCAGAGAGAAAGAGAGAGAGAGAGAAATAAATTATATGTACATTCTGTTGATAATGTTGTTTTATTTCAGAAAAAATAGTCAAGAAATTTGTATATACACTGAAATAAATGTTGCGTAATGAAATACTGTTAAACTCGCGGAATCTTTATCTGTAGCTTTTTTTTGTATAATATACATTTTCCATAACATAAAATTCACTTGATTAATATTATTTAAGTACTGCATCCGGTTAAAAACTCATTATAATTTACAAAGAATATTCTTCAATAATTTTGTACAACTAATCATACATCCACACCAAAGTACTACCTGGAAAAGAAATGAAAACTGTTCTAATCACTTAATTACCAAACAAATTTTCTCTCACGCGAACCCAAATCCTTTCAATTTTCTCGTAAAATTCCCGCAGCGATAAGTGAAAGCTTGACCTGCCCACCCACTTACCCTGATACCGTCTGCTCGTATATATATATGCACACTGCCACTACGAGAATTCGCGTGCGGTTCGAGTTATCCGCGTTGTTTTCTCTTCCGGCGTGTTTTGGGCACTTCGCGTGTGTGGTTCGCCGTTTGCTAGTGGGCAAAGTGCGCGTAGGAAGAAAAAGTTCCGGCGGACGGTAGCCACTTCCGTATCTTTCAGCATTTTGCGGACTAAGTAGTTTTAGTTGCTGAGGATTTATATAGCGTTCACGGGAAGAGAGTTGCTTCGTTGGTATACTTAATTCTGAAGGCTAGTAACTAAAAGTAGTAGATAAGTTAATGTTTATTGTGTTACATACGCAGAAAGGTAAAACATTTATTTTTACTGTTATATCATGTACGTGTCAAATAGTTTTTCGGGTAATGTGTATATAAATATTTTAATTCCAAAATGGTCGGTGACATATTAGGCATACGTGGACCACTTAATTTGAGATAGATTCGGTCTTATGAAGGAATCTCTACGAAAACTCCGTAAATGCACCCGCAATATCATTTTTTTCAGAAATAAAATAAAACTAGAAAAAATCGTTATTGTTAAAAAATGTTAATTCGAAAATTGTGATCGTTATCGAGCATTGAATATTTCATAGTATTTCAACGCTTTTTTATTACTTACGTTATTGAAAAACTTTATAAATGCGTTCATATCAAGAACACACAATCAAGAAAGAGTGTAAGGCGCGCCATTATTACGTTTCACGGAAAATCGTAGTGGTTAAGTGCATAATGGCGCAAAATTGCTCATAACAATTAACATAATCTGTTTACAGAGGGGAAATATGATCAATTATCGGTAATGGATAATTATCACATGCAGTGTCCGCGACGCATTAAAGAGTTCGAAAAGTGTCGCGTGTACGCTGTCGATGGGAATCCAACTATAATATAATTCCCTATAAATTAAGGTTAAAATTTTACATGTATGAAAGTTATGGAATTGCGATGTTATTAAGTTTAGTGATGTTTTGCAGTCGCAGAAGTTATATGATACAATATTTTATGGGGTATATTAGCTTGATACACATATTGATTTTGCAAAATATGGATTTTGAAATTGTAAGTAAATGAGGAAAATTTACTTTCAATTTGTTTTTAACAAGCTATGTAAATATTATAATCGAGGTGTTATATATTATAGATTTGACATAGATTGAAATTACTTATACATTTAAAAATCAATATGCAAAGTGAGTCTATGAGAAATAATTCCGCATACGCTGATTATGACGCAGTTTTACATAATAATTACGACGCCGCAAAGCTTTTACTTTAAAATTTTTAAACAAATTCTGGTTTATTCTTGCTATTCAAGAAAAATACTTTCGATAGATTTAATGCAGTAAGGTCAGCATTAACTTAAGGGGGTTTACGATCTTTAAATGCTTTTTCTGAAAAAAGCTGTGAAAAGTATATTTGTAAATAAGTGACAGTGAAAGTACTAGTATTAGATTTATGATAAATAGGCAAAAAATTTTGAAGAACTATATCAATAGCCATGAATGTTATACACTTTTCTAAGCCGGTTCAGGTTGATATTTAAATGTACGGGATGAATAATTTTAGTGTATGTTCGATAAACTCTACTTTATTCTTTACTTATTTTTTTATATATTTTTACCAGTTCATCCCAATTAGACAAGGCGTTTTGCGCCAAAGTTATACAAAAAATATTTATCAATAAATTGTTTATAAACAAATTTTAAAAGTAATTTATTATAATTTTAAAAATATCCACTGTATACTCCGTTATTTTCTCAAAGAATCATAGATTTGTCTATTTTCAGCCTACTTTGCAACCACATTTCAAAATCGGAACTCTACTTTTTAAGAATGGAGATTCTAAATTTCACAAAAGAAATTTTATCGATATTTTCGAAATTAAAAAGAATTTTCCATTGTAAAGACAATAAACTGTCGGAGATGTAGAATTTCCTGAGTATTTTTTTCCGTGTATACATTTGGAAGAATGATTAAAGAGATTTCAATGGTAGCTGAGTCCACAGTGGTGACTGTATACCACGCCTGCCTTATAAATATACAAATTTTCAAGTAATAATATATATGTATTCGTTGAACAAACACGGCAGCAGCACGGTTACCAGTTGATACCGTGCAACAACTACTTGGGGGGGGGGGGAGAGTTTGCCTCTATTTTATTGGAACTGAGAACGATGATGACGACGTTCTCCTTACCTCGATTCGCTATTCGCTCCCTTATCTCCATGCCGCCTCTGTCGTAGTGTACACTCGTTTTGTTTTTCAATGGAGATTTTATATATATTTTTAAATTTTATGGAGAGTGGATTGCAGAAGGTAAAAATTACATATCATTGGCTGAGGGGAAGAAGACACTAACTCGGGCGAGCGCATAAAACAGTACTAACTCGAACCAGCTCGTAAGACAGGGCTAATTCGGGCGCTCGCTTTTAGATTTTTGCGGTTGACTGTACTTTCGCAGATAAATTTCGTACAAATGATGATACTTGATTTTGGAGTCTACTTTTCCGTACAACAATAAGTTAATAATTCGCTAAATCTGAGGATTTCCGGGCGTCCGCTTTCGATTCAAAAAAGAGACTTAGAATATTAATATAAACCTTTGGTCTCCCGCTCATGAACTTATTGTTGTACAGAAAAGTAGACTCCAAAATCAAGTTCAGCGGATCAAAAAATCCGATTTGTACGAAATTTGTCTGCGAAAGTACAGTCAACCGCAAACATCTAACTTACACGCCTTCCCGAGTTAGCCCTGTCTTACGCGCTCGCGCGAGTTAGTGTCTTCTTCCTCTCAGCCAACGATATTTTTTCGCTGGAACGTGATATACTTATAAAAAGAAACTTTCATTTTTTTAGTGAATTTGAGATGACAAAGAATGTATTAAAATATTTCAAGTTTCATTTAAGACTTTTGAGGACTTTATACGGATTACAAATAAGAATATTGTATAGTTGATAAATTAATTTAAATTGTTAGATTCGATGAGCTATGGACAGAAACCGATTATATTAATATAATCAAGTAAATGTAATCAAGTAAATATACTTATTTTTTTATAATATAATCAAGTATTTTTTATAATATAATGAAGTAATATAATCAAGTAAATATAATTATTTTTATATAATCTTTCTTAGAAATACAAAATTTTACAATTATATTTGGGTACATTTCTCTAGAGCCTGTTAGAGTTATACTGCCGTAGTTTCATAGTTCACATAACGCTCAAGATTCTTCTGCGTAAATGAAGGAATTTGTTTAATTAATTCGTTCAAGTGCTTTTATTATTTTGCTTAAACTTTTATATTCGTAATATAATTTATTTCTTTTTATTTTATCAAATGAATTAATTAAAAAGCTTGAATAGAATTCAACACTACAGGACATAATAAGTATAATTTAAATACTTTAAAATCTGATATTTGTAATTATTATAAGTTTTAATTAAAATATCATTTTTGTTCTAATCCTATAGTAGACTTTCGTTTATACAAAAAATACGTTGAATTTTGTGGGTTACATAAAAATGGATAGGAATATTATATAACGAATTATTTGTAATAGATTTACAGAGTACCTAGAATACGTAAAACGTATTGAATATTTTTCCTCCATCAGAATTATAAATATGTATACGAACCGTATGCATATATAAGAAAATATAATTCCTTTAGTCGAATATCAACTCTAAATAAATGTATTTACACTTAAGCATTTGACGGTCAAATTAATATATAGGAGTAATTTAACGTAAGTGCATATCGTCGCTCTGGATTAAAAAGGAGTCAACTCGGCGTCGTCTTCAAAACGGAGTCAACTCAGCGTCGTCTTCAAAAAGGAGTCAACTCGGCGTCGTTTTAAAAAAGGGGCCAACTCGGCGTCGTCTTCAAAAAGGGGTCAACTCGGTGCCCGGTTCAAAAAGGAGACAACTCAAACACGATTTTTTTTCTCGAAATTTAGGTTGGCAACACCATTGTATGGGAAAATATATCATTTGTAATATATTTATAGACTGCAGTACATTATTGATTATAAAGCAAAACAAAATTTTGAGAAAATAAAAAATTTAAAAAAAAAAACGCGTCGGCCAAATGAAAAGAAGCATTTTACCTTCAGCCTTTTCGAATATTCTGCATTTTTGTATATTCTGTGTCACATTTTCTATCTGTATAACTGTTAACTAATTATAATTTAAATATGGAAACAATGAGCATAAATATGTTGAACGACGACTGCTTATTGGAGATTTTCAAAAAATGATCTATAGAAGATAGACTCAATGTTCAAAAAGTATGTGCCAAATGGCATACTATAACTAACACCTATCGTAACGAGCTTCGTACGAACCACTATGAAATAGGAAAAAAACCTAAGGTTCCGCTCTCGCGAGGTGATCATTTTTTAAAAGTGAAAAAGGTTTTAGCGTTTTCGGGAAAACATCTAAAGACGATTACTTATCGATACCATTACGAAGAAACTGAATATGGACAGATTATAAATGTTATTGCAAAACATTGTCCAAATCTAGAGATATTAAATTTTATTAACGTAACGGGATTAACATCTAAGGATTTTAATCAATTGCGCAAGTTATGCAAAAAAAATTAATTCTTTGAGTTTTAGCTGGTTCAATTTGATAGTCAATTGATTTCGGACGCAGTATATTGGAATGTCGATAAGATTATACTTGAAAAATGCAGAATGACGAATAGTAGATATAGACGATGCTTTCTCGCACCTAAGAATATAAGCTCAATGGTTCCTTTAACGAACCTAGTTATTCGAGAGTGTAGAAACGTGCGTGAAATCAATTTCAATGATATAGCGACACAAAATCAGTTCTTGACGCACTTATCTATAAGTCACTCTCAAATAAAGAACCGAGGATTGCTACCGATACTTTCACGCAGACACTTAAAAGAGCTGATCTTGGAGGGAGAACATGACCTCACAGATCAGGTCTTCTTTTGTAACTTCAAGCCAACTCTGATGTACGTTGGCTTGTGGAACTGCTCCAATATAACGCACCCTGGAGTTCTGCGATTGATTCAAGGATCGCCTCAATTAAGAAGATTGGAGCTTCTGAAAAGCATGATTGTCTGTGATACAGCTTTCTTGTAAAACGTCACTCATGCTGTTAAGCAACGACATGGAAACGAAGAGCTGAAATTAATAGTAGATGATGCGAATTGCCAAAGTGAACATCACAGTTTTCTTTAAAGGTAAGAGAATCTTTTTTTAGTTAATTTCTGTTGTAATCTAAATATAATTATTTTCACGAAAAGTTTACACTTTTAATAAATAATAAAAATGTTTATATAAATTTTAGAAATAATTTGTACAACTACCATTTATACGAAAACTATTTAAGATTTACTCCAATCATCATAATTACCATAGCAATCACAGGGGTAGAATATCATACTTCCAACCAATGTAGATATAGATTAAAAATGTAATATTTTGTAATTTATTTAATATAGCGCCAATTACATGATGTAAACGTATTTTAGAATAATAAATATCATAAAATGTATTCTAATACTTTAATATAATTCTTTGTACCTATTCCTAAAATATCCTTGAGAAACTATATGCTATGACTATTATTTAAAATATTTTCAAGTTGATGGGTATCATTTAACGTAGTCAAAAAGTTCTATCTGATTGGCAATCAGTTTTTAAAAATATAGTATATAAAAGATTTTTTCACATAGTATTTTGAATACTAGTTGTATAGCGGAAAATAATTTGAACAATTTAACAACAAAATTAAGTTTCTTTTCAAACCGATATGACTCACCAAATACTATGTTTCTTTTAGTGTTACTTCTAATATTGTATAATACCCAATCCTATCTGCCATAAGCTATGTCTATGTGTTTATAAATCAGCTAATCTTATTCCTACATATACGAATAGGTTTTATAGTGTAGATTCCTAGGGGGCTGCCACCGGCGGTAGCAAGATCTTACAGGTTTCACACGATTGAAATGCGCTTTCAGTAAGTCTGTTTTAATATTCCATGCAGGCCATTATTTCTTAATTGCTTTTGGAATATATAGTTTATCCTGGATCAACGTAAAAGCTTAACGTAAAATTAACGTAGCATGTTGTACTTAGACGCGAATCAGTTTAACGTTACATGACTTACAATATGTTAGGGGTAGGCGGCAATTTAAATTTTTGCTTTACGCCGCCGCAAAATTAATTGGAACTACTTTGATTATATGCCGAATAAAATGGAGGCTTTTTTGTATAATATTAGTAAGTTTTCTTCGCATGATGACTTTTATGACGTTACTTTCTTCTTTCAGCAGTTTTCTATACTGGAGTTAGTGCACGATAAGGTACTTTAATTATTCCATAAGTAAACCAGACAAGATGCTGTAGCACCATTACTTTTCCCTGTTTTTTTCGCGGATTACGCACACTTGACACATACAGAAATTATCGAGACTTTGAGTTCAGAAAAAAATTCAACTTTTCGACTACGTTTTTCACATAGATAACGCTGGAGAAGTGGATAGATTTCCCATCATTGTACGTCAACCCGGGATAAACTATATATTCCAAAAGCAATTAAGCAAAAATGACCTACGTGAAATACTAGAACAGACTTATCTAAAGCGCATTTACATCGTAGAAAACCCGTAAGATCTTTCCACCTTCTGTGGCAGTCCTCCTGGACTACACCATAGAACCTACTGACCTTCCCTACAATTTTTCTCTGTATTTGGAGGTAAAAATTACCGTGAGAACGGTAAAAATTTCCAAAGACTTCGGTTGGCCTCTAATTACCGTCAATTTTACAGTAATTATTTCTGGAAAATTCTATCAGTGTATAATCTTAGGTAACCTTTGTTCAAAAAGAAGAATTTTATTTCAGTTTTCTATTATTAACCCTGAAATAAATAAATAAATAATTCTGAGAGTTATTTTGGTTTAAAAAACAACTTGATTTTGTAAAAAGAGTTTTTCTTATTTATTATAGACACAGCCAGCATTACTAATAATTTAAAACTTTTATTATCTATTATCTATATTTTCCATTATAAGTATACAAATTTCCTTGAGTATTTCATGTATTATTGAGGAAAGTGTAATTTAATTAATTTAATTTTGTAAAAAATAATAAAATTCTAAATTTTTCCCACATAACAAACTTATTTAAAACAATATTTGGATAAAATTTTATTTTGGTTTTTGAGAAAAATATTTAATTAAAATGGTTTAAACTACTTTTTAGAAAACAGCAGATGGACCTTAAATTTAACAGAAATGTTTAAACATTAACTTATTCTTTAAACATTAACGTTTTGGTCACTACTAAGAAGATCGGGAGATTAACATAGTTTATGGCAGAAATGGCTTATGGCAGGTTGATGTAATTACTACTTTAAAAACTATAATAATATTATGCATGACATATATAGAAAATGAAAAAAACTACTGGAATATAGATAATCCGCTCTTGATTAGTAAAATATTATAATATAGAATTTTAAAAATTTTTACTTTTTTTTAACGTAATTTTAGAGTATAAATACAGTATATAATCTGAATACGAAAAAAGAATAAATAATATTTTATTAAAGCGTTTACTGTTATTATTTTATTTACTCTTTTTCCATATTAATTAGTATACTAGATTTATTTACGCTCTTAAATTAACAATAATAATTATATTTATTATTATAATTAAAATTTCAGACGAGGTTTTATAATATTCTCACGGCTACAGTCCAACGTGAAAATACTCGTATTATTTTTATAATTAACAAAGCGTAGAACAGTGATCCTTTTTTAAAAAAGAGATCCGAGAAAAGTGAAGCCGATTAAAACGTATTCAGATTGGTTGACTTTTAAAAAGACGCGATATTTTGAACTAAATCTTAAATTTTGAAAGTTTTAAATGATAATAAATATTTATAAATTAAAATAATATTGTCGTTAAGTTTTGTTGTATTTATTATCAATATTTTACTATAACATGAGTATATGTATTAAGAACTAATGTGTATTCACTCAATGTTTTGAGTGTAAAATATCGGAAGGAAAAGGAATGACTTAAG
>JAWWEQ010049353.1:0-13676 GCA_035583055.1 Torymus tubicola
GTTGTAAAATTTTTAAGTAATAGACACTTTCTTGGATTTTCAAGAATATGTAAGCATAATCACAACTTACCATTATCATGAGAAGTTATCGTAAATTTTTTTTTTTGAAACACTCAGAATTATATAAAATACCATCTGATGACCAAATTATAAATAAATTGCAATACATAGAAGAGTATATTATATAGTAAAACTATGATGTTACGAGTTACTATTATCATCGATGGGTTTGATCAATGTATCTGTTAAAGGAATTTGTGTGGTGGAGGACTAATAAAAACGATAGCAAGTTAATAAGTGTGTGAAACAATATATTTTGTCGTAGTTAGGGTTACACAGCTAGGCTTTGTTGACGCGTGCGACTAGTATACGTTTATCGCCTTACTAACTGACTTGAAAAGTGCGCAAAGATTTTAGCCTACGCTTCCCCCTCCCTTCATGGGTCGCGGATACTCACATACACACACACACATTAAATGGAAAATCACGAGTACAACATTTCCGCCTTTTCCTTAATGCGTGTATTTTTACAACATACAATGCTATTCATAGATCGATTTCACGCATCCCAATGTAACTACATAACAGTTTGAATCTATCTCTGGGTAAGAATTTTGTAAGAAGATCTTCGTACTGTAACTCGGACGGAACATAGTACACATTCAATTCGTTGCTCTCAGACTTCTCGCGTAGAAAGTGGTATCTGACGTCTATGTGCTTCGTTCTTTTGTGGTTTCCAGTGTTATTCACGATTTTGATAGCGCTTTGATTGTCAACGAACAGTACGGTGGATGAAGCACATGTATATCACTTAACAACTCTCTCAACCCCACTAGTTCAACAGCAGCTGTTGCTGCTGCTACATACTCCGCTTCGGTCGTGTTTATCGTTATAATTTTTTGTCTTTAAGAAGACCACGATATTGCGCCTGTCGGTAACAAATACACGTAGCCAGTTACAGATCCTCTCGTTTCGACATCATTAGCGAAGTCGGCGTCAGAATAACCTACTAGATTTTGATTCGCATCGTCTCTGTAACAACATTTATTGTTCCAGTTAAGTAAGAGAATATTTGCTTTACGGCCAGGTACATTAACGATCCCATTGCCTCGCGATAAGGAACATTCTGTAAACGCTCGTCCTCATTCTCGACCGGGTACAGAATTACATTTGGATCAGCCGGAACTGATACGGGTTTCGCATTGCTTCAAAGCGGGCTGATTTGACACCGCCTTCAACAACCTTGGAGACTCACTTTGACTTGATATGCTTTCTTCCAGGGTCTTTGGATACCAGCGTCCAGGTACAGTTCGTTTTGTGGGCGTCGAGCTCTTCTTGTATGGCATACTAGCGTTTGCAAACTCTCTACCGTTGTCTGACTACAGCACTTTGATTGACGCTTCGAACTTGTTGAAAACAGCAAGCTCGTACTCTTTGAACCTTTCGTACACGTCCGCCTTGTGTCTCAAAAAGTACACATAGCGGTAATTCGTCGCATCGTCGATAAAGGTTACGAAGAATCGAGCTCCTCCAAGTGTGATATCGGACATGGGACCGCAGACGTCGCTGGTTATTAATTCACCAGGCACAGTAGTTCTGTGTTTCTTGTCCTTGTCGAACTGTAGCCTATGTGGTTTGCCTATTTGACACATCTCGCAAACGAAATCAGTCTTATTGTCTACCTTGACTCCAGGCACGAATCTCAGATCGATGAGCTTCTTGAGTGCTTGTACGTGCACATCCCAGTTGAAAGCAACCAATAAAATCCAATAAAAAAAATTTGCATAAGATGTTATAAGTATTTGCACCAGTAAAATCGCATTAAATCGAATAAAGTGTGTCTATTCATTGATATAAACAACAACGTCATAATCTATTGATTGGTTTAAGCTAATGAAAACATTAGTTTATGCTGATAAATAGATAAATTTTATTTGATATTATAAGAATTTAATCAGATTTTACAGGTGCAAATACTTATAACATCTTATGCAAAATTTTTATTGGATTTTATTGGTTGCTTTCAATTGGGATGCTTTATATTTAACTGTTTTAATACAAGCTGTAAGCATGCAGGTATGACCTGGAATATCATTTCGTTGATTCTTGTAATTTTTCTCTAAATTATTTTCTAATAAATTGATTTATTTCTCATAATATTTATGTATATTTATAAATATGTTTATATAAATAAATTAAAAATTAAGAGAAAACATTAAGAAATAAAAAAAAACGAAATACTACAATAAATAACTACATGTATACAGAAAAAGCTGAATATTGGAATACAACGAAATTATAGTAAAAAATCGATAAAATGTGTAATCAGTATTTTATCAATATTTTTTAAATAAAAATAGATATCGATCTCGGGTAAAGTGGAGCATATTCTACAGATATTTTCCTATAAAAAGAGCAAATAAAAAAAATCGATTTTTTTAAGAAAAAAGGTGTCTAGCCCCCTTAAGAAAATAAACAAGAAACTATAACCGATATCCATGAGCCATCTTGGCTTAACTTCCGTAAAAAAAATATAAATAAAAATTTGAGACCTATAAGGAAATCTCTCCTTCTATTTGGAACCACAAAGAAAGAAACAGCAAGAAAATTCTTGCAAGAGATTACAAAGAAGAAATCTTTCAGTTTTGCATTCAGATTGAAATTCTGAATTGTAAAGGAAAGTAATCTGATCATCTAGGGAATACTTAGCATTGATTGACTAAAATATTGCAGTATAGTTTTTTTGCTTTTTTCTCGTGAATATAATTTCTATTCAAATTTTTCCAATTTATAGATTAAATAACCTATAACTCACCTTTGTTTTTTTTGATAAATTTATGGTCATCTTCTTAAATGATCTTTTATCTTATCATTCTTTTTTGTTGATTTTTGTATTACCTCGGATCCTAGTATATAATTGTAACATTGTGGCACCTTCTCTTCTATTTATCATTTTATTAGATTCTCTAATATACTTAACACTAAGTTGAACCGAACCCCTGTATTCCCTAAAATCCACTTATCATGGGAACTCGCCACATTGCCCGGCAAACAGAGGCGATGTTGAATCATCTGAACATTACAACAGAGATGTTCCGACTATTCTCAACGCCGCAAGGAAACAAGAAAACTGTATACAAAGTTGTTGCGAGGTAACGTACTCCAACGAACTGCTTTAGGCATTCAACCAATAGGATCAGATGCTACTCAGTCTTTCAAATCATTCGCGATCGGAAGAAATCATCAAAATCGCATCGCCAGAGGCTGCCTGTCATCAAGGGTAGATCTTGATAAGCCTACACATCCCTTTTTCAGAAAAGGAGAACCACGACTGGTATTGACTTCACCCATTGAGAATCCCCCAGTCAGATCATAACCCAACTATATAGCTGCCTCCTACCTTTATCTAACCATAACAAAGGGGACCTGCAGACATATTTTAAATTAACCGAACAACACTTATGAGACTCATTATGGGCGTATGTGTCCAACTAAATGCCCTTTAAGATCAATCAAAACAATCCTGATGTCTTACTCATCCACCTTCAAATGGCGATATCTGGAGTTGACCGATAGTTGGCTCTATTCCATCATCAAGGAGGAGACAATCCAAATTACCTACCCTAGCGAAACCTATTATACTTTCACTGTCAAGGGAATAGGCATGTTGAGAATGACCCGGCAACCAAGACCAAAAGGGCAGGGTTCAGTACGTCTACGACCCCGATGTGAATTTAAACTCCGCCGTCATGCACCCAGAGATATGGAAACTCATGAACGGCACACCTATACCAGAAATAGGGCTAACATCGACCCACTTTTTCTTTCAAGGATAGAGCGCTTTGCGAGTATCGTTTCGCGCATGAAAGAGATAGGTAAACGTAAAAGGAATATATCTTTTACGCAACAACTAATATACGGGGGAGTGGGTTCCCAAGGATTCACCATCATTATTGGCCTCATCTCATTGTTCCTTTATAGGAAAGTTAACTGGAACCGACCCCAAACCATATCCCGATACGTCGGGAAAAGAGACGCCGCTATATTATGTAACTATCCAACCCGTCCGCTCCCGCTCAGTATCCACTGTCCTTGTTGATGCATTCAGCGCTTCCACCTCAGTTAGCTGAGATTGATTAACTTGATGTATACCTTCTCTTTCAGTATATCGTACAGACCATCCGATGAAACCTTCCCATTACATCACTGTCACCTATCACATGGACCTTGGACTCCATGGACTTATCGCTTGTCTTAAGCAAGCCGGACCTATCATCATGGGGGAAGTCATCCCCGAAAACCTAACTACCTAAACAGCTCGGATTGGGTTCAAGAACCAAGAAGATGCCTCTCTAGCGGAGAAATCTAAGGATCTGTGGCTGTTGGAGAATGCCTTATTCCCCGACGAGGAGGAAATCAGATTCCTTTCACAAGGCCATAACCAGGAAATGGGCGCATTCACCGAAATCCGTAGATAGGACACGTATTTTTTTGTCAAATCCCTTGGTCAAGGTATCCCCAAATCAACCAGGAGCAGATCAAAGAGAATTTCTTCAACCACTTTGCTCCTTTTGGAATACTGGAATATATCCACACTATTAAAGACAAACACAATCAGCTCGTTCATGGATTTATTAAATATCACCAGGGAGAATCTGCGCAAATCGCTCTACGAGGAGGTGACGCCCGTTACCGAGCGAAACCCGCTAAATCACAGTATTTCAAGTCTATCCACGGGGTTCACGTATCCTACGAACTAAACCAGGAATGCGGAGTTGAAATCGACCGTCGGAATCTCCGTTTCCACGAGAAAACGTGCAAGCACCAGCGATAATTGGCTAATATCCCATCCCAGAACTCCGGACAATAAAAAAAAGACTTTGGAGGACTTTTCACTTGCCTCAGGGAAGGTAAAAGGACCCTAGACTTTCACTCACCTTATCCTGATAACTTCCTTCGGACGACTTTTACTCCATACTAACCTACACCATGAAGAACATGTTACATTTTATTTTATTTTATTTTTTTCAGACAAGGGAAAATGGCAAGTTACCACATACTGTGCACCTTCAGAGAATCCGATACGCTGGCCACCATCTTAGCTCGTAGAGGGATGCGGAGGGACTATTATCCCTACCACGAACCCAAAACACGAGTCGAGTCATCTACATCTCGTTCGATCTCGAGACGGTCAGAAAGGCCTCCGAGTGTATCTCAAAGTTAGCTACCCTGTACCGATCCCATGAGGAAAATAAGCATGGGTACATAAACGAACACACTCGGCGAAACGATTGACATACAATCTGAGGAGATGACTGGTAACGCCCCGGGGGTTGCAGCACCGGAACAAGGCGGGACCCCACTCTACCCGTTATACCCAGGCACTTGCAACACCTAGCCGAATGGGGACAAAACATACTCAACTACCGGGGCCGTCTACACTACTTCTACGGGCGGCCAATTCATTCCCGATCTCAGTCGCTGTAGGCCCAGGATGTATGACTACGTTCGACCACCCTGCGCCCCAGCTGGTTAGCTGGCGAAGCGGTAGCCAGCGACCCCCCAACCAACACCAATCTACTTGTCCGGGCGACAAGCTTATCTAGAAGCGGGTGATGTTAGGTTACGCTTATTTTGGTTTTAACAATTTAATAATATATTAAAGTTAAATTAGAATTAAGTATGAATATAGCAATTTCTGCATTAACCATTAGCCAGGTACTGCGCGAAGAGTGTTGAAACTTAAATCGCGCGATATCTGAAATCCGCTGCGTTCGCCAGGTGACGGCCTTGAAGTAGCGCAGCTCGTCTGTCACCTCAGAGTGATTTTTGTAATTAAAGAGAACAATGTAGTTCAGCGTTAATTAATTAAGAGCGGCAGTTATAAATAGTTAAATTAGCGAAAGTTATTAATAGTTATCATTATCAAAGTTATTGTACATTTAATATCGACCATCAAATATACAGCGGCATATACAATCGAATATACAACAGAATATAAAACTCTTGTCTAATTATCACCAATAAAGAGCAAACGAGGAATTAATTGTCACAGGGACGGAAATTGATTGATTGTTATTCTACTATCTATACTTAAATTTGTACCCTTTATTAAATTATTATTTACAATATTTTACAATTATATACATTAGAACCAATAGTAGAATATGCCTGTGTGGCAGGCAGCACCGTAAGTAGGGGGGATAATCTTGTTCGATCAACGTCCTCTTCGTGCGACTGCGGTCGAGCGGTTGAAAGCTGTGTGAGCAAAGATTCCATCGATAAGCACCCAGGTGGCGATAATAGCGAGATCTCTCCGATTGATAGTGTCTGGAGATAAAAAATCTGATGCTGAAGATTTGCACCAAATTCCCCTCCAGGAGAGTATGACTGGCAAATGCAGGATAGTGATGGCGCCAGTCTCTTGCTGAATAGCCTGTTCGATGTCGGGATTCTCGGCGTACTTCCTTATCAGTGTGCCCATCGTTGCCACTAAGTCCGGTTTCCTGAGTCCCTCTTGCGTCCGGTAGTAAGGCTCCACCTGTACTTGGATTCCCTGACGTCTGAGGTTCCGACCAAGGTAGGAGAGCACGGCATCGTGTCTGTCAATCCTGGCCTTACGGGTACGGGGGCAAATCTACAAGACATGATTGTTCGTCTCCTGCGCCATGCACCCCGCGCGACTGAGTCTGTCACCGCGTCTCCCTCTGGTTGTTCGTGATCGGGTCGGCAGCGCTCCAATCCTCACTTTGTGGCAGTTAATATATTGCCACCCTTTGAGGAGCGAGGTCCCGTTAGCCACCCATTGGTGTTGGCCAGTAACTTGGTGGGAGAGCTTGAGCGCTGAGCTGTCGATGGATTGGTGCAAGATTGCGGCCCACCTCTTCTTGATGTCGTCTGAGGTGGTGTGGGTGGTTCCGTTCTTGGTGAGCCGCAACGTGCACTGGCCGATCTCTTTAGCCAGGTATGGGTCGGAGATGTTCTGCTCACGACGTCCGGGTACTAGTCCAAGTAAGCGGTAAGCGGTCCCTGCGATGAAGTGGGGCCAGCCAGCGTAGGGAAGGAATTCCTAGCCCGCCATCCGATACAGAGGCGTGGAAGTAGCCTACCGATATGTCATTCGGCAAAACCATCCATTGCCTCACAAAGGCATGCACCATCTTGTCGGCGTTGTGGATGTCGGTGATGATAACTCTCCCCAAAGCCACGTGGTAGTAAATTTTGGGGAGTGCACCATACTTGAGTGCGAAGATACGCTGTTGTGGTTTCAGTGGTACCTTTGTTAAGCGTTCGAGAAGGGGACTGAGCTGGTGGTTAGCCGGATCGGTCAACGTCCTTCTGGAGAAAACTCGATTCCTAGATATTTCCGGGAGTCTTCTCTGGAGAGCGCACGTAATGGCTGACCTTTGATGGTGAATGCACGCTCAGCATCTACTACGGCCCTCCTGCGACCGCCATCGCTGACGATCGAAACCGGACGATCGAACTTGGGTTTTCTTTAGTTGAACTTGGTGAACTTAGCTTTATTTAGTTTGAACTTGGCCTTTCTTAGTTTGAACTTGAGTTTTCTTTACTTGAACTTGATGAACTTGGGTTTGTTTATTTTTTCTCCATACGGAAGTTTGGTTAATTAAGAACCTCTACATTCCACTATCCAATCCTTTCATTCTCTACAAAACATTACAATACAATAGAATTCAACACAATACACAGTTGCCCTTAATTTACAATCTATTTACATTTATATTATATTTATATTTTATTTATATTATATATAGAGTATTTTTAAAAATCATAATTATTTTTAATTTCTACGCTTTTTAGACCCGCAGGGATATGATATGCTCTCGCTTACAAAATTTCTTTATACGCTATTATTTTTTAATGTTTTTATTCCTCACGCGTTATAACAGAGTGAAATGCAGTTTGTCGTATTGCTCTGTATGTATGAGAAGTCATGGAGTGTTTTTTAACAATTAATGTTTTAATTGAATTATAATTAAGCTCTTGTTATTTGTTGAAGAATTTAAAGTTAATCCTTTAACTTTACAAATTTCATGTGTTGTACCATTAGGTTATTTAATAATATAAGCATAAAATTTCGGTCCTGCACTTGTAAAATGTGTTATATAACTACCTGCCGCGTAGCATTTTAATTCGTCAGTCATATCCCCCAGAAATCTACCGGTAGGAATTTTATATTCGTCAGGAGAGTTTCTATTTAAATAAATACATAAATCCGTGTCAAAATATAATACCCTATCACCTAATTTTTCTAAATATTCATAATATTTCAACCGTGCTTGAGCCGTTGCATATACTGCTATCGCCACATTTGTGATGGAAGAGGGTGTACAATTATCCTCTGAGAAAAACCAATTTACATAAAAAACGTTATTATTTACGGGTAAAAAGCTTTTATCTCAGCAGTTGCATTTAATATTAAATTTTGTAATCGACTTCCATCATGTATGATTTCAGTTATACCCATATTATCGAGTTGCCCGAACTTACCCCAAAATGAATTTAAGCATAATTTGGCAAGTAACCTCAAACCCGGATTACTTTCTATTTTATTTTCTTCCATCTGTTTATTTTCTTTTTTATAATATTCATTTATGTAATCTAAACGTGATTGTGCACCGTTACAAATGGTAGGCCATTCGCTGGTCCACTGCTTTTTTTTTTTAAATGTATTAATGTAATAACAAATAACTTGAATGCTCACTTGAGGGATTATATTGACGTACATTATACTGCCAGATTTCATCAATAATAATATATCCTAATTTCATAGCTTTTTTCAACTTATCAGATACCCAAGTACCTGAGAGTTCTCTCTCACTAATATTTTCGTGCATATATTCATCAGTATTTAAATCTTTACAACAAGAATGCCAAAGGGGAAACATTAATTTATTATGCATTTTAACCGACATAAATCTGTGGATGCCCTACAGAAAATTTACCGGTCTTGCAGATATAAGGGTACGATGAGCAAATACCCACATAAGTAATTCTCTGATTATCCTTTCTTTCTACGTAAGAAACAATATTTTCTGTACGACCTCCGAAAAATGCATCGGGAGGTTAGGTTGGGTTGGGTTTCAATATGTCATTAAAAATCACTGGATGATTTTTGACAAAACTCTGAATGTCGCGGTTATTTCTTTTTCTATTATTAAACTCGCATTCCCAAATTTCGGTTAAATTATATCATAGTGATTTAATTGTAATTGACAAATCTATTGTTTTTTTATAGCAATCGTTATAGGTATCAGCGTGACGGCGATAGTTTTATATCGTTTCTCCCCGGTGAAGCACTTCTGACAACCGTGCCAGAAGCACCCATGGAATAAATAAACATATTTAACACCGTTTTTATTTTCAAAATACCCATCGACCAGGATATTTACTTCAAACGATATTCATGATTTTTCCCGACATGAATGATGTTAAAACCGGTTTCTGTTTCAATAACCAGTTTCAATAACTTTCTACGGATATAATTCTTTTACACGTGCCATATTTTTTTAATGCATCACATACGTTAATATTTTTCTTAAAACTATCAGCTAACGCATGACTCCGGAAACATTCATCACCATAAAACTCACGTAAACACTTATAATAAGGAAGGATCACAGTATACCTCTATACTAAACACTGACGAATATTATACTAAAATAAGAAAACTTTATACACCAGTGTTTGGGAATTATCAATGATTTAAATTTCCCGTGGTTGCGCGTCACGCGACGGTAGCACTCATAAGCTGCTCTCTGCGGAACAGCTGACTCGCTACACTAATTAGCCGACTACGGTAACAACTCATGCTGTCTCTCTCACTTTTACACATGTAAATGAGAGAGACACTGATTCGACTTACGCCGCGATGACACGTTCAAAACGATGAAGACGGATGTACTCTCACTCTCTCACTCATTCTCAGTCTGTACAGTGTGCTCGCCATTCGGTTTCTTGTACTTCATACTCGGTATATTCAGTTATTCTTACACGGAAACCTATCGAGGTGTCCGCCTCTGATTTTGCTGAGTTTTTGATATGTTCTAGAGGATCAAAAAATAAGAGACATGTATTTTCTTTTATCGGCCCAATCCGATTTTAAAGGGGTGAAACCCAACCCGCCACTAAAATTTACCTCCGAAAGCGGTTATTTCTTAAATATCTTAAGTTCTAGTTAATGTTTTGAAATAAAACAAAATGTAAAATACTTCTCTTTGAATGACGAAACTAGCAAGTGTAGTTTGGTCCACGGGGGTGGCAACGCTTAATTTTTATTTCAGTAAAACCTTTTTTTTTTGAACAATTTGTCGGATACCTTTGACTATACTAAAAGTTTAACCTATTCCATTACATACATTTATTATTGAGCTCAGTTGTATATAAATTTAAAATGAACAGTCAGTCTACATTCATTACTTAGTATGACAACATCTTCGAAGAACGTGAAAATGGATTGGAAAGGAAGGAAACGCAATACCAGAAGTCCTGGAGATGGTGTTTATTATAGGTTAACAGTTATAAAAAACGAAAATTCAGTTGAAGAAATGAAGAAGGTTGTGTATGCAACATATTATCATTTGATTTCCAGGGATGAAAATCCGCAACATTCCTTTTGTCCTGACTGGATTCATGGTGAATGAAAAATGCAAAGCGGAAAATAAAATACATAGTTTTGATCATCCGCCTGCTTTTTATGAGACTACTGCGAATATTTTGAAGCCTATTTACGAAGAACTTTCATCGAATGATCTTTTGAAAAGATGTTTTGGCAGTACCACGCAGAACAACGACGAGGCTTTCAACCCTTGCGTGTGGAGTTTAGCACCCAAACACATTTTGTAGGCACTTGAAATTGCTGCACGGACAGCCGCATGTACTTCCAACGAAGGATTTTTACCTCTGTTGAAAATAATAGAGACCATGGGAGTCACAATTGGCCCGTGCGCTATGGCTGACGCCAATCAGTACAACATCTCTCGGATTTCGAAGGCGGAGAAGAACGCAGCTTATACTTTCAATATTGCCAGAGTGAGTCGCTGATCAGAAAAAGTGGCTAAAAATGAAGCCTATGAAGAAGTTGAAGATTTATTGTACGCACCAAGGATAGACGATTAATGTAAGAATGATTTTTTAATGATAAATCTCTTGATAAAACATCCAACCGAATGCGCTGAAATTTGGATATGTTATTCTACTCATCAACAGTTGTCGCAGGAACTAGGATCTTTTTTTTCACACCTAACTTTTCATTTTACAGCCCTATTTCAAATACAAAAAGTTACTTTTTTTTTTAAAATCCATACTTTTGTTATTTTTCAACAAAATTGTTTAATCCTAGTTCCAACCAAAATGAAAAGGTTACAGATTTTTTTGATTTTTTCGTTTCAGATATCCTCAGCGGCGAAATCGCCGGGGCCGGCCATCTATTTTTGCTTTAAGGCGCTTACTTGAGTACAATAAAACTATAATAAAAAATTAAAAGAAAAAAAGTTATTTTTTTTTGTTTACTTTCAGATACAATTAATATTATATTGAATCATCTAACCGATTTAATTTTTTTTACCTCTAAAAATAAATTTCTGAAAAAAGTATAAGAGAAAGTGTAAGTTACCAGACAACTATCTTAATTGCTACATTGCTAGCTGGACCATTCAGAAATTCTCCCATTATTTTCAAATATATTTCTAAATATTTTTATCTTAAAAATTCCAGTTAAATATAAGAACATAAAATAAATTCATTTTTTCAAAAAACCAATAAAATTTGCGTTTTAAACCTCACTGATTTTCTTAAGTACATTCTGCAAATATTGTAATGCAAATTTTAGTACGCTTACAACTGACGATGAAATCAGTTTAGTTTAAAATAAGACAAGAAAAATATTGAATAGATATTGAATAGATTTAAAAATATCCTATAATGGGGTGATTTCTGAGTTGGTGGGATTTCATCCGAATCTCCCAATAATAATCGGTATTTGAAAATGAAATAAATAGCCAAAAAGAGGCAAATGAAATACACGACTAATTGATAGTCGGCAGTAATAAATATTTTATATAGAAATCGCAAGGTATTGGCGATTTCGTGGACGCCAGGCACTGTTATAATTTATTAAATAAATTTTTAGTGTCTTTCACTATGCGAATTTACTAAATTAATCAGTCGACTTACAAGTTAATACAATTGGCTCGGTAGATCCATGGCAGAGGAGCGAGTTCAGACGGCAGGAGTATTTCTTTTCTCTCGTTCGGACAGATACAAAGACCAAACAATTCACACTTATATAATTTTCATGTAATGTATAGAAATGAAACCAATAGGAAATGCGTATAATAATGCTTAGACTAGAAATGTTTAATATATGATATAAAATTCGGCCACAAATGCGGGCAATGATAATGCAACATTTTCGCGTATCTCAGATTTTTCTAATTACAATAAACTCTATAGAATCGGCCTCACGAACGCAAAGATTATTCAAATTGACAATACTACGATGCAACTTATTATAATATTCAAATTACATGGTTAATTTATTACAATTAAGTTTCTTGGTTTTCTTGAGTCTAATTCACCTTTACATGGAAGTTAATAATCGCGAAAGTGTAGAAAATTAACTTTTAGATAAAACGCAGAGATAAAGGCATCCGGGCGCAAAACTAATAGCCTTCTTCAGGCACAAATATAGTTAGATTGGAATGCTTTACAGATTGCGCAAGCCTTGTCGCTTCCGTTTTAGACGTGGACATCCCCCGAAGGCAAGAAATGTCGTTGTACGGCTTACAGTAACTAACAAATTTGGCTAGAATATTTATATTACAATTAAATCCCTAATTTTTATATTTAACAACGAGGTAGAGGCACTCGCGGGATCTTCTTCCTACTCTGCAAAATCAAAGGACACGCTGCGGATGATGGTACTCTAGGGTTGTCTCTTCAACGTCCTTCTGTGACGGTGGCCAGGAGAGGAATCGTCAAGCTCAGCTTCGTCTCGCTCGTCGATGACTCGCTCGCCAAAAAACGGATTTTTTTAAGTAAAAAATCCGTTAACATTGATAAAATTACATCACTAAATTCAGGATTTTGATTAATTTTTAGCTCAACAACGAAGCAAAATTTCGAAATATCTTACATAGACTTTTATTCTTGTAATTTTTCATAGAATTTAACTATATTTTTTTCAGACCCGTATAAGAGATTTTTTTGAAAATTAAAGCCTAAATGAATTTTTTTAGTTATCAAATGATCTTTGCCCATTCTGGTTTTTACGGTTATAAAAACAAAATTACGTTTTTTACGATTTTTACGTTTTATAATTTCTATAAATTTTTTTCTGTAAATTTTTACGTTTTATAATTTCTATAAAACGTAAAAAACCGTATGAAATTGCATAACATCGTTGCAATTTGTAGGAAACTGTAATAAAATGTTCTGAAAAACGCATGAAAACGTATAAACTTGTCCAAAAACGAATATTTAGATCCAGTTATATACGGTTGTATACGGTTTCAAATTTTTTTTTCCATTCGGGTATATATATATATATTGTAACGGGGTGAGGTTATCTATATATAAGTTACTCTCCCTATGTATTAGCTAGGGGTTCTACGTGAAAGAAACCCTGCTGTCCGGTAGTCGGCAGTGGCACA
>JAWWEQ010049354.1:0-13675 GCA_035583055.1 Torymus tubicola
CCCTGTTTATTTACATTTGCGAGCTCCTGGGAGAGAATTAGTGTACCGCTTGTAATGCTCACTCGTGAGCGTTACAAAGTATATGGTCAAACCGTATGATCTTCTTACTTTAATTTAAAGTAAGCTAATAACGTACTCATACCATTTAATGCTGCTTCTACTGCAATTTCATCATTTATATCATCGATTACAACGGATTGTTGTTCGCGTAAATGAATAGATAATCGTATGATACTATGACTTTTATTTTGCAATGGTTTACTAAGAATGCGATAATATGCTTCAAGTAGACTAACATATTGAGTCTCTATGTAAGGACGAATTTCATCATGATTGATTATTCTCTCATTATCGGTTTCTTCAAATGTTATACTTGCACTACTTCAACGTGAATATGACAATTAAATATACGTAATAATCCGAGACAATATGGTACTGCGCAACGATTTTTTACCTCTTGATTATGACGTATTATTGTTCTTCTATTATTTTGTCGTCTATAATAGGGGTTAACTATCAGATGATATACAGTTTGATCTGGAAATTCTTTTGGATAATGCTTAGAACATTTACCCTTAAAGATGCATCTGCCATCACACGGACCACGTATCATATTCTAAACAACAATATTGTACAATATATAATCATTCTCATGGTCAGGAATTTCAGCAGAAATATATTTGTCTATATCTTGAACGGTTGACCACTTGTATCCATCCTTTAAGGTAACCAAAATATGGGCGTGTAGTAAACCTTGCATTTGAAATTCCACAACATGTACATGAGCTACTACAGCACCGAAATACTTTTCTTGATTTATTAAAGACAATAAATGTTCTTTTTTTAAGTGAAAAACTCGGATACAAATTTTAGGACGATCTGATGTTTGTTGTCCCAATCTCCTTTCAATTAGGGTTACAGGTCATCGTAATAAACAAATCGGGCTTCCGTTTTCTACGAACTATAACCATAGAATCTTGATAATTTTGCATCATATATCTAGGAGAACCAACGAATGTCGATGGCAATATAACCATTTTACCTACTTGACAATTCTCATTATTTGCAGTATGATTTAAATGATTAACTAAACCTTGATATGATTCAATTCGCAACAGTTTTTGATTATTTCGAATATATTCAATTTGATTTCTTTTTACTTTAACGGAACTGTTTACGCTCCATTGTTGAAATAATTTATGTCCCAATAAAAATGCATTAAATGTATCAGGCTCAATAAAAATGCAATAAATATATTATTAAATTATTCTGTACATATGGAGGCATTAATAGTTTCAGAGAATACATGAGACTAGAAAAAATAAAAGGAGTAGACAAATTGTGTTGTTAGAACGTACTTAAAAATTAGCTTTTAAAAACGTGTGGATTGGTTTAGAAAAACTGCTGCTAATTCATTGGCTCGTAGTAAGCTCTCATTAAAGTGTTTGGTACTGAGTTTGACAGATGTTGAAAGAGAGAGAGAGAGAGAGACCGAGTACATAAAGTGGAGGATAATCATGAAATAGTTTTCCAAATCATCTTCAGCGCCCACGAAAACTCTTTACAGCAGTTCTCGGCGATTATTCACGCTTTCACCCTCTCACTCCTCCTTTTCACCCCTACACTGGGGGATAGTAACGAAAAACTACACACAAAGTGGTGGATGATGATACGCGAGTTGTTCAAAATCTTTTGAGCGCCTACAGAAAGCCTTTGTAATATTTTTCGGCAATTGTTCCCGTTTTCACTGATTTACCCGTCATTCCCACCCCTAACTTAAAGAGATGATGGCGCTTTTTTAATGTCCCCTTAATCTATATTAATTATACAACAACTTGTAAAAATTCTTATCTTAATACCTCTATTTTTTGTTAGATATACGACGCCCAAAAGAGAAATAATATCGGTTTTTGAAATTCGTACTCTTTTAACCCTTATTTCTACCCCTAAAAAGAAGATAATAGCATTCTAAGTAATTTTCTCTTAATCGGCATTAGCTGAACTTGAAATTACAAAAAAAATTGAATTGATATCTCTATTTTTAGCGGAGATATTAGATTTCGTGCCGCTACGCAGTACCAGAGTACCGTACCGGACTGACTGCAGCTCTCTCCCCCGACTAACTACGTGCCGTACCGACCAAGCCGTGTGTACTCTCCAGACTGCGGACCCGGCACTCGCTCACTTCTCGTTCTACAACAACCCTACAAGCATGATCGCTAAGAATCAGCGACGTCACATCTACGTCGCATATCATCCTATAAGAAGATCATTAGAAGATTATAAAGAGTTTTATTTGAAAAAGTACCTGCCTTATTATTTTTTGATACACCACATCCAACAAAATCAAATCACTCAACAGAAAATAAGCTAATTATATATAAAAGTTTAATTAAACCAGTATGGACCTATGGAATACAATTATGAGAAACGGACTCTAATTCTAACATAGAAATAATTAAATGGTTTCAGAAAAAAACATTCAGAAACATCATGCACGCTCCATGGTTTATACCAAACGTATTGCTAAGAAAGAATACAAGTATATCAACAGTTAAAGAAGAGATTAAAATCTACAAAGAAAGATACATGAATAGATTGAGTGCGCATCCTAATAGATTGGTTATGGCACTCATTCTACATGAACCATTCCGCAACTCAAGATTCAGAAAATATAAACCATTATTTTAATCATTAAAACTATTACTACAGGGTGACCCAGAATTATGGACACACCTAAATATCTCAGAAAATAATGGCGCTAGAAAAAAAAATTTAAATACAAAAGTTTTGAGAAATCAAATCGGAGATCTGATGGTGACCTTGAATTAGACCTTGAGCTTGAGCTTCCAGGTCATTTGAAGGTCAATGTGATTTTTTTAAATAGGAAGCCCTATTTTTCACAGCGGATTCTGAAAAGAAAAAGATAGTTTTTAATTTTTAAGAATGACCTTCAGAAGGTGTCAAAAATAGGGGTTCCTATTTACAAAATCACGTTGACCTTCAAACTGACCTTGCTCAAGCTCAAATTCAAGGTCACCATCAGATCACCATTTTGATTTCCCAAAACTTTTGTATTTAAAGTTTTTTTTCTAGCGCCCTTATTTTCCGAGATATGTAGGTGTGTCCATACTTTTGGGACACCATGTATATATGTAATAAAATACTATGAAGTACCAACATGATTTAATTTTTTCTTTTGTTTTCTGATTTTCAAAATGTTGTTAAAAAATTCATTTATTGTCAAAATTAGACAGATTGTAAATAAAGGTGAAGATTATATACAAGGTGTCTCATTTTAATCGCCCACCCTCAAAAATTGGCAGAAGATGTACTCGGAGAAAAAAATGATAAAGACAAAAGTTTTAGGGTTCAAATGGGGACACCTAATGGTACCAACGACTTTGACTTTGAACGCAATATTAAAGGTTATTTCAAGGTCAAAGTGGTTTTTTTTGAATGGGAACCGCTATTTTGGACCCCAGAAATGGAATGAGCAGAAAATTTTACGTTCAGATATGTACTCTTACAAATTTTTTGCTCTTTCCATTTCTGGGGTCAAAAATAGCAGTTCTCATTAAAAAAACCACTTTGACCTTGAAATAACCTTCAAAATTACGTTCAAGGTCAAAATCGTTGGTACCATTAGGTGACCCCGTTTGAACCCTAAAACTTTTGTCTTTATCATTTTTTTCTCCGAGTACATCTTCTGCCAATTTCTGGGGGTCAAGTCTCTGTCAAATCGCAACGTCAAAAAATCGATTTTCTTGAAACTTTCAGGAAATGTTCTGCAACTTATTCTGGATATCTCTGAATTTTTTTAGATTTTTTAACCCACAGTTTTGGAGATATAAGAGGTCAAAAATCGAATGTTGATGATTTTTTGCATTTTTAACCAATTTTCATTAATGTATAACTCCTCAAGGAAGCATTTTTCGTGATAGATACAACAATAGTTTTTTTTGTGTAGTTTTCTCAGCTTTCCAATAAAAATACTTTTAACGTCGTATCGATACGCTGTCACTTACATATATGCAAATGAAATATATAAATTAAAAAAATTAAAAGTCTGATCCGGACTTTCTCTACCAAAAAATTCATAGAGATACCTTTTTATTGTCGAAAAGTGATAGTATAAATCCTGGAATGGGTTGCGACCGTTTTTGGATCTAAAAAAATTCATTCGTATTATCATTGTTTCAAAAGAGTCGTATGTCGGTTTGAAGAAAATATAGTTAAATTCTACGGAAAATTACAAGAAAAAAAGTTTATGTAAGATATTTTGAAATTTTACTTCGTTTTTGAGCTAAGCGCCGTGTTTTGCTATTTTTGGAAAAATTGCTTTTTTACTGATTTCAAATGGCTGTAAAAAAAAACTGGCTATCGGTTTTTGGCTAAAATTTAGCAGAGGTATTCTTGACAACATATATAAAAAGATGTATATATTTTCGATATTAATATTAGAGTGATGAACAAATCTATGAGACATCGAAATTTCTTGTTTTTAATTTTTTTTACTCTACTTGGGGAGTATGTGATGTTATGCTTTAGGTTCTTTTTTACAGTGTGTTATATGACATGTAACGGGATAGGATTCTCGATACGTAATTACCTGTGCTACACACTTGCAAGGGTTCTACGTGAAAGAAACCCTGCTGTCCGGTAGTTGGCACAGTGGCACAAGGGAAGAGCACCTGCCTCAAGCTTTCATTGTAGAAAGTTTAGGCTTCTTCCTACTCGAGCGCCTTTTGCTCTGCGGCACTGCTGCCAACTGCGGCACGAGAACGCGGGGCTGCTGGCTCTACCTAGCCTTACCTGTAAAAGCCGGTTTTCCCGTACAACACCGCGTGTTTACAAACAGCGGCTATCCTTCTCTCTTACCTTCCCGTTACCGTTGCTCCTCCAAAAGGAGTGGATGCTCTCGGCTAACTGCAGCTGAAAAAGGGTAGAGAGCGGTATTCGGGAAGCATGCACGGGTCCAATACTCTAAATGAAAAGGCGTGACTCGACAGTTAAGATAAAAGTAGAATTGACTTTAATCAAAGTTTCAATCCAAAGTTCAACCAAAGAAAATGCGTAGACCAAGACTTTACGGGAGTCGGCGCGCACCACCGGCTTTATCGCTTCACAAGAATTCGCTACGTAACTACACGGCTCGCAAACCCGAAACTACCTCACCGCGAGGTATCCGCGCAAGCAACAATAATCATTTACAAGTAGTGAGACGCCTTACTCCGACTGGCCAGTCATCGCAAACGCAGCGCAAGTCGTATCGGAGGTGGAGTTGTCGCGTATCTCTCTCTCTATCTCTCTCGTGGTTGGTGGCGGCCCTGTGGCGGTCACTCTTGCAGCGATGGAGGCGCGGCGCACGCACTATCCTACCTTTTGTATACGCGGCGGTGATCGCGCGTCTTTTCCCGATGGCCGCAGTTTAGAGGATCGACAGGGCAACGGGCGGGAGGAATAACCTTTTCGGGAGTGGGGCGGATACGTGTGTGTGCCAGCGTGACCAGGTGGCGATTTTTTGTCTCAGTTACTCTTAAAGAACGTGACGTCATTTACGTGTGGGTGAGAAGGATAGAAGATCGCCACGTGGTCACCCTGGTGTGTATGACTCTTGCGCGACTTTCCCGAGCAGCGTGACCAGGTGGCGATTTTTTCTCTCACTTACTCTTAAAGAACGTGTCGTCATTTACGTGCGGGTGAGAAGGATAGAAGATCGCCACCTGGTCACCCTGTTCCCGAGACGTGCATGATATCCCCGATCACAGATCCCCCATCCTTAACCGAAGTAGCCGGTAAATTATCTTTGCCGTTAACTCTCTATCAGTCTGGCTATCTTAACAATCCTAGCTACTTACTCCTAAGCTGGCCGGTACTAGCTATAGCGGTGTAGAATGTCTCTGCTCTGCATCCATGTCCTCCTGGACTAGGCTGCTCGCCGTAACTGTGTCAATGTACTCGCTGTTAATGTCCCCTAGCTAGCCCGTTCTGGCCCCAAAGCGCAATACAACAAAAAGAAAACAAATTTTTTACTTGCTCGCCCACCGACATGTGAGGTGTTTCACGTCAGCTGCCCCAGCACGGCGCGCAAGCGTCGAAAATGGCAATTTCTAACTCGTGTTTGCCATATCAAAATACATTTAAAAAAATTATGTGATAAGCGTTTTCGACGTACTTTTTTCTCAGCTTTCCAATGGTGTAGACCGTTTTCCCAAAATTTTCCATTTTCACTTTCAAACAGTATAAAACGTGTTATATCTCAAAAAGTATAGCTTTAATTTTTTTTTGACCCTCTAGATCGAAAGCTGAGCATTTTTTACATAGGAATTGATATTGTCCACAATGTGCTCAAGATGTTTTCCATGAGAAATAGAAGGCGAAAGAGTAGACGCAGCGCTTTTCCGGCGCGCGGACTAAGTCCGCCTCGTTGCCTACATAATAGCCTTTCATAATCTTTCATTTTCTATAGCGGATTCTTTAAAAGGTATTGAATAATATTTCATTAGTTATTTTATAACAAAATAAACTATCAATATCAACATCAATATGGTAATAGCTCTTATACTAACGTTTATTTATTTAACTTTTTTTCAGAGTACATAATTCTTTTCTGTTTGTTTTTAGTTTTTTTTTCGGGAAAATTTTATATTCAGAACTCAGAGATGTTTTTTTTAGTTTTAATGTATTATTATCTATTGGAATTATAGCATGGTATTTTAAAGTGCCTGGAATGGATTTAGCCTTATCCAATCTTGGTTTTAGGTTTAAAAGAGTTTCATCATACTATAATTTACTGCTATAAAAAACTTTGGTTTCTTTGCAGAAATCTTTAGCCCAATTATACAGTTCATCTGGCGTTAGAATGTGATTATTAACAGATATTTGTAGACTCGCATGTTTCGCACCTCTTTTTAGATTCGCTTTTTAGTATAAGAGCTATTACGATACTGATGTTGATTTTGATAAAAATAAAAAGCTTTTGTTCAATTGTTTTGTGTTGGTAAAAATATGAAAACAACGAGGTTATTAAGATACCGGGTTATATTACATATACTAAAATATCATTTTAAAGAAATAGTTTTAAAGTGATACGTAAAGAGGGAATGATGATCAAACAGATCATGTATATACAAAAGTAACAAAATATTGCAAAAATGGATCTTCAAACCATAACTATTGAATATTTAAGACCCATTTGACAAAATATCCATGGTTTTCTTTTATTTTGTGACAAAACAAGTTGGTTCATCCCTGTCTGAGCCAAATCCATGACCCGAAAACTCTGGCCTCCCCTTGAAAGTAGACGACTGGCAATAAAAATTTAATTACTTTCGCGGGACCTATAAACGTAGGTGCGTGTTTCGCGGCGAATCGATCTTCAGCGGACGATAAAACATTACGCCGGCGCACTAAGTCACCCACTTTATAATATACTTTCCTGCGTTTACAGTTGTAATACTTAGCCTGTGTAGCTGTAGCTTTGTCCAAGTGACGTCTACCCAAGTCGTGTAACGCAGGTAGTCTACTGCTTCTATTTTTTCATTTCTCTAAATCCGGGACACCGATTGGTTGAGAATCCTCCAGGTGAGTACGGATAAGGATAGAAGGAATAGGGTTTCGGCCACAACATCATAAAAGACAGAGAAACCCCTAACGACGACTGAACAGCGGTGTTCAGTGCGAATCCTAACTCTACCAGATAGAGGTTCCAATCTCTGTGATCTTCCTTGATAAATCTATTGAGCATAGGCCTGAGGTTACGATTTACTCTTTCGACAGTATTAGCTTGTGCGTGATATGGTGGAATAGTGGATTGTACGATGCCATATTCCGTCAGCCAATAAGTCACCATCTTGTTTGCAAACTCGGTACAATTATCAGTGAGGAGCACGCGCGGACAACCCTAACGATTTATAACTAATTTTTCGAAAGCCTTCAACACAGACTTTCCGTAAAGGTTTCAGCTCAACGTACCTCGAAAGGAAGTCTTCGAACACGATGACGTACTTATTTCCAGTTTGTCGAGAATGTCATCCATCTTCCTCAGAGGATAGCTTTAGTCACCTTATTCACTCGTTTATAATCTATACAAACCGTATCGGTCGTCTTAGGTACTAAAACTGGGAAACTTCTCCACGGCGCGTTTGAAGCTTCGATAATACCTTCCGCTAACATTCTGTCCACTTCATCCCACGCAGCCTTCAACATTTTCTATGTTTATTTCCTCGACACATCTCGAATCGGCTCATGTTCTTGGATGTCGATGGAATGTGGTTTAACGTTCGCCAATCCCAAAGTTGCAGGAGTCGGGGGAATTAGTCGTTGTTTAATTTCATCAATTTTCAACTGCTGGTCCACCATAACTCTGCTCAATCCACCAATGCTAACTAAAGCTGGAAAACTTGTGGGATCGTGCCCATGCAGATAAAATTGGCGCACTATGCCTCTTGGAGTTGACCATGTATCATTTTCGTAATCGATTTTTACCTTAAAGCGACGTTGGAAGTCGATTCCGAGGATACGCTCGTGCTAAAGGTCATCCGATACCCGGAAAGGCAGAGAGTGCTTCATGTCATCCAGTGTGACTTCTACCTTTAAAGTCCCTTTTACTGGTACTGAGCTACCATCGGCGATGTGCGCAGATGACGAAGGGAGTTCCAACTTATCAGCAAACTTGGCGCTGAGGCCCTTTCCAAGGTACGAACATCTGGCTCCACTGTCCAACAACGCCAACAACTTCATACCATTTAGCTCTATATTGAAGAAGGGACGCGGCTCGACGCTGCTCATCGGACTGTTCACAATTAATGATTTGGGAGCTAATACTTAACACTTCGTAGCTTCCTGATCGACTTTCTCCGGTATAGCTGCAGCTTTAGACTTTACGCAGCTTCCCACTATTTCCGCTGTAGTAGAAGGAGTCGTTACTGTTGAGGGTGGAAGAGAGGCGACTCCGATAGTCTCTCTGCTTACTCGTTTCCCGTCTTAGGATTACACTTGACACAAGTTTTCGCCGTTGCATTTGGCGTGCCACAGTTTCGGCACACTACTTACTCCAATGTCCGACTTGTCCGCAGCGAAAACATGGCTCGCGCTCCTTGCGTCTCTGCATATCCTTGTACTTCAGCTTCGGCGGCACAACTTGAATCCTGGGAAGCTCTGATGGTGGTGTGCTCAGTTTTCACGGTGCTTTTGCTGCTTCTTCTACGCCGGCTTCCCAGTCCGTTCATCACGCTTCGGAGCTGCAGCTGGGGGTGGCGAAGAAACCGGTGCTACTTCCATCCTTTTTCCGATCACCTTTGAAGGTAATGTGCCACTTTACGAACAACTCAGCGGTACGTTTCTCCCTTGTAAGCGATGATTTGACAACTCTCCGAGCACTGAAAAATCCAAACCTCCTGGAGCCAGCGGACGAGACGGAGTGACATTTGATGGAGCGAAAGGCTGATATGAAGGTCCATATGTCTGGGGCCCCGTCGGCTGCATACTATAGCTCCCCTGAGCTACATGTGAGAGAGGTACCGAAGTACCCACATTTTGCTGAATCGGAGCTGAATACGCTATACCCGGCTGAAGCAACGGTCCGCTAGAGGGGTGTGCCGTCGGCAGTGGCATGTATGCGGACATCGTATTATGTTCCCTCCATGGCATGTGGCTTTGTGCATATAACGGCACGTTTTGAAGTTCTGGTTGACCACTCTGGGAAAATCCGGGTAACCCATACGACGGTGACCCCGAATTATGCTGTGAGTTTAACGGGTTCACAACATCACTTTGCACGCTACACTGTACACTATTCGGCTGCGAAACACTTGGAAACAATAAACGTTAACTTTCTGATACTAGCACTAAGTAATCCGTTGGATCGCGGCGATTGAAATTTGAGCTCGGAGCGGCAACAGTGCCGCTGTCGAAATGACAGTGCTGCTAGGTGTAACACTAGAGACTCCGATGTTACATCCTCGCACATTGGACACATGACGAGCCAACGTTCGCTCCATCGCAGGGTTCTTGTGTCCGCTCACTAACGAAGTATTTGGCCTTGAATTCGGAATATAGGAATTCAAGATGTGGGTTGTGCCGGTGATATCCATGCTATTGTCTCTAAAATCACTATTATTGTGAGTGCGTTGAGGGCTTAACAGAAACCTCGTCGACTGAGCCCTAGGTTGATTTCCTCCTCGGCTATCAGCTGACAAATTCTCGGGAGCTACGATGCTCACTCTTCGGTCCGTCGGCACATGAGCACGTCCAGCTTCAGATAAACCACGGACACTATTCACTTCTCCGGACATTCCCGGAGCTTCGATATCGAAGTGAATGTGCGAAACATAATTTCGCGAGGGCTCACTAATCGACAATGGGTCGCGATGATTGACCGTCCCATTGATTAACCAGCTGGCAGCTGAGAATGAGTAGCGGACGCGTCAGTCTTTGTCATCGATGAGTTACGGGTTGACTCGTGCACCGAAACTTGCTGTTCGTCATGAGCCGGCCACCACGGTGCCGCTTCTGGTCCAAACTGCCGTCACATATGGTACCGATGCAGCCGATCGCGCACAATCATCACGTATGATTCAACGTTCAATCCTCGCTGATGCACCAGAAGGATAACCGTTCCATCTGGCATGCGATTGATCGTGTTGCGCAGAAGCTCGCTGTCCCAGCTCTGGGTCATCAGATAATCGCCGTCCAAATCGATGGTCACTAAGCTCCCGTGCGACACATCCATTTTACGACCATAATGACAATTAAACCAAAACGAGGAAAGCGAATCTCAGATAGCCCTTGCTCTTTAGCTGTGCGACCGCACGGCTGCTCAGCTCAAGCTGAATGTTAATGAATAATTTACAAATTTTTAACTATTTTTTTTTAAGGAATAATATTTTTAAAAAACAAGCAGAGCATTACACAAACCAAATTTGGTTGCAGTAACAGGAAGAGCAGAGGTTATAAGCTGTGAGCGAGAAGAAAAGCGACTGAAAAGCAACTAATTTTCCTCTTGGAACTCGCAACCCGAACAATTAAAGAAGTTAATTCAACGCTAGCTTCAGCAATGATTACAAAAACTATCCTAATTTACTACGGCCGAAATCGTAACTTGCATCTACTGTACTAAATTACTAGAAATAGATTTTAACCAATAGGAGAGTTTTTAAAATTCGAATAAACCTCTTAAATAAAACGACGAATTTTTCTAAGTGAAAAATGCTATCTTTATTATAGCAAGATAACGAAAACGAATATACGTGAAATTCGCATTAAATTTTCAGACCAAATGAATGTGCCGAATATGCACCGACACTCGAAATAAGCTACAGCCGCGAAATTCGCCCGAGAAGTTCGGCGAAGGTCGAAAAATTTCAAAACAAGTCTCCCTCGGGTAACGATAACAATACCCGAAGGCTCGAAATTTTCCTCGGCGCGGCGCTCATGTTGGCCGGAAACAAGGAAGGCAATTTTGGATGGGAGAAAGGTGGTGTGCAAAACCCCAACAAAACCCCACCAATTTACAAAAAAAATTTAAATAAAAATGTAATGCGCTCAACCTTGCCACCTCTGCAATCAGAAACGGCACGCACAACTTATTTCAGTTTCTGTTGCACGGCAGAGCATATTCACACCAAGCAAAAAGCAAAAAAAAATGAGAACCGCAACTGTACGCTTGCTCAAGCTACAGCATACGCGATTCGGCCTTACTTTATCTATGCGCGAAGTAAAATAAAAAATCACGTCTAAATTTTTCTACGCACAGAGACGCAAATGTGAATTTCAATTTTTTTTGTATAATTAATTTGCTTGAAATTGGGGAATTAAAACTCACGCAAACTTTAACTTGTAAAATTGCCGAATTCCAATTATTATCAAACAACAACAAAAAATTGTACTTAATTACTTATAGCAAAAAAAAATTACCACAAACGATAAAATTCTGAAGCTCTAGCATACGTAATTATTCGCCCGTAACATTCAAATGCCAAAAATCGTTGAACACGCGGTCCCGAATGATTTGACAAAATGGCTGCCAGAGCGCTTCCTTCGCCGGCCTCCCCGTGTATGCGCGTACCGCAATGGTAAACGCGATCCCGTTTACAGTCAGCCACGGCCTTTCCCGTGGCGCCACGTTGATTGCGCCACTTATCACGAATGCTGGGGATTAGGGTAATCACGATGTGGGAAAATCCCACCCGACCGTAGATTATCCACCAAGTGACAAGGGGGATTTTTGCACACACACACTTCCACGCTCACTGGCATACAATAAATTTACTCGACGAATTTAATGATGGCAAAGTACCTGTGAAGTGCGTTTATTAATAAAAAAAAAAAGAATCAATGGGTAATATAAGTATTATAGTGCGCCTGATACGCGCGCTAACGCACCGCAGAAAGTAAACAATTCAAATAGATCAGAACTAGCGCAGATACTAGAGAGCACGAGTTGCTCGGTACAGGACCCTAATCGTAGCTTCAGCTACACGCATTCACCAACACACGGAGTCATAAGGCAAACGCAAAGGATCGCGACCATTAACTGTAGCTTTGGCTACATTCATCAGGATACGAGGGTTTTCGGCGACGATATCGCGGAAACGGGCGCCCACACACGCGGTTTCTACGGCGGAAAGGGAGGCAAAAAGAAAGAGAGAAAAGCTCTCACTACGCCAGACTCTCCGCTTCGGCGATGACGGCCAAGTTGAATCGGGACAGCAATTTCCGACGGCAGCAGCACACACACCCTATTGTACAACGAGACGCACTCAAGACGAAGATCACTCTTTTGATGCTACTCGCATGCACGCGGCGGAGCAAGTACCGGCCGGCAGTCGACCGGCAAGCGAAGCTCCTCGGCAGCAGTGTGACTAGGTGGCGATTTTTGTCTCACTTACTCTTAAAGAATGTGACGTCATTTACATGTGGGTGAGAAGGATAGAAGGATAGGCAGCGGCGGTGGCAACAGCGCACCGGCTCCCCTGTGTTCGCGCATCTTTTCCCGCTGGCCGCAGCTTAGAGGATCGACAGGGCAATGGGCGGGAGGAATAACCTTTTCAGGAGCGGGGTGGATACGTGTGTGTCTCGTGCGACTTTCCCGAGACGTGTACGGCACCACGTCACAATATTTACCATTAAGTATTTACCATTAAATATTTACCATTCAATGTTTACCATTGAATATTTAACATTAAATATTTACCATTCAATATTTACCATTGAATATTTACGATGGAACTGTTCAACACAAAACATTTAATTATTAATATTGACTATTTTTTTTGATTGCTGAATATTTATAAAATTGTCGTATACATTTAATGACTGTTGCGGTCATGGATCTGTCAAATTGGAAGTTATCCCAGATTTTCCAGATAATTTACGTTCATTATATGAAAATAATCATGAAAAAAGTAAACAATTTTTAGAACGTATTCGGAATTATAATAGTTCATTTTCTTTGGCACCCTTTAATGCCAATGTAGTTAATTTGCCTGCAATGGGAAGAGCTCTATATTGTTTCAAAATACTGTGGGATTGGATGTAGAGAGAGAGGGAGAGAGAGAGAGAAAGCGAGGTAGAGAAAGTCTGTATGAGACAGTACAGTAATTAAAGTACTGGTCAGAAAAAAGGTAAGAACAAGGGTACGTTTTTAGAGTTACGTTTTTATGAGGGACTT